>VUQI01061921.1:75619-103417 GCA_015106735.1 Paratilapia polleni
GTTTCCAAACAATTTACATGCAAATGAAGCATATTGGAGATGTTTACTTTTTAGCATCATTGCAGTTTTTTTCTACTCACATCTGGAGGCAGATCCTTGTTTTTTTCTTGCTTCTCAGTCTTGTATTTGCACTTTTCTCTCTTAAAAGACCCACACTATTATGAAAACTCTGGGCACTTTTCTGCTTACAAAAAGTGTACAATGTACACATGGTGTAGCAATGGTGATTTCAGTCTCAGCAGACCATACACAAACACACACACACACACACACACACTACTACAATTGACACACTGCCACATTTAATCAGTGTTCAAACCAGCCCTCACACCCTCGTTCTGGCACTATGTGTGTGTTCAGTCATCCATCTGTCTGTGTATTCACCCACCTGTGCTTGAATGTGTGAATCTATGAATGTAGCACCATTGCTTAGCCTTTCTGGACTGCAGCGCTCTACTTCAAATTAGAAATATTCAGATAAATCGACACTAAGCTAATCAGCAGACCTCTTAATTATCCAAAGCAGAGCTGCACGTACGTCAAAGAGCTACTCTTCAGCCAGAGAGGTATCTGCTGTGCCAGGCTTGGAAAATAAGACTTGCCACTATTGCACTGCTGTAAAAAATTTGGCCATAACAGATCATTTTTCTTCAGAGCCAGTCTTCACTTTTTTATATCCATTCATTAGAGAATTAACATTCTTAAGAAACCATTTGGCAGTTAAATACTACAGTGGCTTGTGTCAGAGCTTCTCAGCTCTGTAAACAGAAATTTTTTGATCAATTTTAACATGAATGTGGTTAGAATAATTATAAAAATAACAAAGAGTTATCTTATTCATTTGGAGCCCAAGAAAGGAAGCAGGGTAATAGAAGAGAATTGTAAAATGGAAAGCAGCTAATCCCTAACACACATGCTTGAACACTTCTTCCAGCATTTTTTTTTATGTGATTCTGATAGTCAGTCTGTGCAGCATGAGAGCAACCTTTCCCATCACCGCATTACCCCACTGGACTCACTTGTCACTCACTTGGGTGTAAGTGTGTTTTGTCATTCAAGAGTTGTGAAGGTCAGCCTAACCTGCCATCTCTCAGCTTGGTCTCCATTATTAGGACTTGTCCTTTCAACCTGAGCTAAATGGCCTGCCGCTTTTTCCCTTTTTCCCATAATTCTGTCTCTCTCCTCTCTTCCACTCTTTCACTCTCTCATTGTCTGTGGCAGCTTGGTGGCTCTAACGTCTGGCTGCAGTTGCAGAGCAGCAGCAGAAGCAGCAGTCACATACCTGCATTCAAGTGGAACAAACAGGATGGTTGGCTGCTCACGGAAGGTCATCAGCCCTGGGCACAGTGCGTGTGTGTATGTGCGTGTATTTGTGTGTGTGTTGTCTGTGTGCATGTATTTCTGCATTTATTTGAGCTTTTAAAAGTGATGGAGCTCTTTCTTGTTTCTAATGGTGCACTCAGGCACATTGCAAAACAAGTTGTCATCTTGTTGTAATCACACTGATCACTGGAGTCTTTTGGCAGTTTTGTCCACAAATAAGAAATATAACATACAGCCTTCTACTTTCATTCACTCATACAGCTATGAAGAGAAAAACAGCAATTGGATGTCCGTCCTTTTTAGCAGAAACCTGTTATAGAAACGGCACAAGCATCAGAGGTGCAAAGATTAGAAACTGGAGATGCAATTAATGAGAACTGGGGGTTGAATGTTTTTGCTTTTCGTTTATGTCCTGTACTGCATTGGGTGATACCTCAAATTAAACATGATTTGTTTAGTGCCACATAAAGAATTTTGATTGGGAAAGCAATAGGACATTTTTTGAACTTGTCTCGTCACTGTGGCACCCATACACACCACTTGTCATTGTGCTTTGTGTCCGGTCCCACCACAACTTGCTACCAGCCTAAAAGTGCTGCAGTGACATCTGCCAGGCTAATGAATAGTGACACTCTAATCTTTGTCTTCCCTAATTGGTGCTGCAGGTTTGATCAAAAGCCAAGTCATGTCAGCTTATTTGCACTACAGTAATCATGTTTATTACCAGACGCTGTGTATTCCAGCATCTGTAAGTGTGCACATAAAGTCTGCATATATACAGTATGTATGCTATGTTAATATTGGACTATGATGTTTTGAGCATACCTGTCTAGTGCAGCACAAAAAAATTCCTGGTTGACCTTGAAGTTTTAAACATGTTGGTTGTGTTTTCAATCGTTATTGTGCTCGACCTCTATCCCCAGAATTTACTTTCTTTCTTCTTTCCGTTCTCCCTATTTTTTCCCTTCTGTTATCTTTTTCATAGCAAATCTGGGACTAATAACTACTGCATTTTCATACTGTGTGCCTGTGATTTGTTATAAGGCAACAACACTTAGTTCTTCTGAAAGAATTTATATAAAAGACAGATGTTACCCACTGGTTTGTGGACTTAGCTTATGCTAGCACTGGCTAGCTAGCTTGGTTAACAAGGTGCGTGATTCTTCTCTGGGGTTTCCTTACTGCACAACTCTCATTGATTTCAGTCCTAGTGCAAAGCTTACCTCTGTGATATTAAATACAGTGCTACTTTTGGCTAGAAGAAATGGCACACACCTGTCACTCAAAATAACAAAACCCTCAGTTATGCAAAGCTGTAAATTATGCAGAATTAGCTATGTGCTACTTCAAAACTATTGTTCGTGTACTAGGCTGTAAATATATTGATATCTGCTATAACGTTGGGCATTTTACCATTAGGGTCTATCATGGACACAGCCTTGAGGGCATTCAATAAGCTGCAGATTTGTAACTTGTGTTCTTTTTTTTCTTTTTTTTAGCCCCGGAGGATGCTACTTGATTCTCCTATTTACTATTTTTTTGCTGTTTACACACACAACACTCATAAACTCACACAGAGTATACAATGTTACATTGAAGATATTCATTTCTTAGAGTCATTATCATAACTGCTACTTGCATTACCCCAACCTTAAAGTATGTCTTCACCCCATAAAGAACCCATGTCCCCAGAGTGTGACAGTGTTAACAGATTTAAGCCCCCTCGACATGAGTAATACCTGGGCCATACCAATGAGCGACAGGATCATCTTAGCATGCAAAGTAGCACATGTTACAATAAAGCCTCAGGTGTGATTACCACATGCATCTTGGCAGATGAGCTAAGACAGAGTGGGGAAAAAATGACAACAGTAAAACGAACTAATCTAATTAGCTCAAAGATACCGTGCACTGAAATAATTAGCCAGAATCTAATTGGCTGATATCAGTGTGCTGTTAAAAATCTGCCTGCCTCATTTTCCTCTTTTTCAGTAACCTTTAAAAGTAAACACTTCCCAAATAGCCTGCAGAAATGAATGGTAACAAGCAGTCTCGCTGCAACTATGCAAGAACTTGGAGCAGTATGAAGCTCAGATAATATTTTTTGACTTTTGAGTTCCCCACGCAACCTCACCTCCTATTTCACAATGATTCATCAACAGGGAGCTGATTAGTTCGCTTTCATCCTGACCATCTTGTGTTTGTGGATGTGTTTAATACTATTACTGTACCTGAAGCTGTATACAGACATGCTGCTATCTGTTTTAACCACCCACTCTTTCTGGTGCATCCCTTTCTTTATGTAAACACACACGCACACTTGCTGACATCCATGCAGTTTGATATGTGGCCCACGGCAAAGCACTTCTCTCTAATGAGCCTCCTGCCCTCTGTTTCTCCTGGGGAGCCGAACGAGAACTAACCTTGATGCAGCTTAGAAAGGATGTAACCTGCTTACACACATACTCATAAATTGCTGTGCTTGTGAAGGAACTTAATTGACAACATTCTTTACCAAGGGTGTAACATTATCACCAACATTACATGGCTAATATTAACTTTTGATCCTCATTCCACCTTTAACCCTTAACCCGAGGCTGGATCCTAAAATCACTGCTGGAAGACATGAGGAAGATCTTTACAAATACGTATGTGCTGAAACATCTTTGCAGTATTATGGGAGGTCAGAAATCTGTCATAAGGATGATAGACTGTGTCATATGCTGGTAGCGTCAAGGGTTTGAAATTGGACCAAAATAATGAGTAAAGATGAATGTTGCTTTGCTGATGCTTGTGCAACATGCCACCAAGACCTGGTATGTCAGCATGACATTCCACTTTCATTCTCATACTGTGATAAATCTGAGACCAAGTTAATCACGAGTACAACATGTACAAATTCTTATTGTGCCTTGATTGAATTTTTCAGTGTTGCACCGTCTAGTCTCTAGTGTGAATTTTTATCCCTGGAAAAATGATAGGAACACTAAGCTTGACATATCTGATCCCCATGGTTGTATTGCAAAGGACTGCTGCATGCATTGACCTGTCTTTTTCTACTCTTTGTGTGTGTTGTAGATCTGGGCCAACTATGAGGAGAAACCAGTGGAGGAGGTTGTGCATCTTTCAGAGGAGAAGGAGCGCGTGACAAACTACAAACCAGTATATGTCACTGAAATCACCGACAACCTGCACTTCTATGCCCAGGATGTAGAGACAGGTACCTCAAGATTGTTGTCTGCATGAGTGAAGGAATGCGTGAATGACAATAGCAGAAGGAAGGAAAATTCAGTGTTCATTACTGAATTTTCCAAGTATATAATTTTCAAGTTGGCCTAAAGAGGCAGCTTGCAAAACCAGACAAACACACTCCAGTGAATACAAAATTTGATAGTGTACCCAATGTGAATTAGTTTAGAAAAGTTGAAATTGCTTTATAAACATGCTGTTTTACTTGACGCTGCATATTTTGTTCATCATCCTTTGCGGCCTTATACTAAATACCACTATCTACACCAGCTCCCAGCAGTGGTGCGAGCAAGGCCTTCACATTTTATTCCCTTTTAACACCAGGCTGACTTTATGAATGACAATTATCTCTACCACTCAGACATTCGCCTCATCCCTTGCTGCAGCATCCCTCCCACCAGGAGACATGAAACAAAGGACGTCCCGCTTGTTATTACTACTAAATGATAGGAATAAATCACTTCATCCCGTCTTGTCACCGTTCGTGTTTTTTTTTTTAATTCAAATGCAGTTTTACAATTTAAACCACTCTCTCTCTGAGACCAAAAAGTGTGAATTGAAGCTTGGGTAGGCGATCTGTTAAACTTGAGTGGTTTAAGGGGGAACTAGACCCTTGCACCTCTTCTGGCCTCTGATTTTAGGCTTTAGAAAATCTAGCCTTTGATGGGAAACTTTGGACAATCACAGGTCTCTTCAGACCAGATCAGATGAGTAGTGTGCACTCTTAAGTGTACAAAAGCCTGTGTAGGAAGTAAGTCATGCTGGTGCAGCAGGGGACCATACGGGGGAGTGGGTTTCAAATCTTGTGTGAAGCCAAAAAACATTGACTTGTGCATCTCAAAAAATTGAAGTTAATTTGTTTGGGCTAGAATGAGGTATAAGCCATAATTATCAAAATCAAAACAGAAAAAGGCTTCAAATCTGTAAGTATATGCTTATCTGATTTTTAAAGGGTTTAGAACAGAGAGGAGAGAGCTGCAGGAGGATTGTTGTCTATTTTAAATTCTGCCTATGCAGCTTTAATTATTGCTTCGACACAATTTTGCATTTAGAAACATGCGAATAGATTAAAACCTGCGTTGACAAACTAGCTGGAACAGATCTGAAGCCTTTTTGCCAATCACTATCCCTTCATCGTCTGCCAGTTTATAGGAGCAGCCCAGGATTCTGAGGTCTTCCTCTCTCTGCCGCCCCCCACATCTGTCTTCACTGGCAGTTGGCTGGTAGAGGCCATGAAATTGACTTTGGCCACCTTTTAATTTGCCTCACTGTCATAATTAATTAATTTGCCTTCATTTACTGCCATTCTAAGCCTAAGCATCACACACATCTTAATAATCCAGTCATTTATGACTGTGAAAAACATTTGGCTCTCAATTGTTTATATAACCTTTCTTTCCTCCACTGTACATTGAAACCTTCAGGTATTGTGAAATGTGCCCAAACAATTCATCTTTTTCCATGAGCTGTAGATTCAAATCTAAAGCCTTTCCACTGCCTCTGGCTACTTCAGCTTCACTTTCCTGCAAGTCAGGTTGAGTGTGTGTGTGTTTGGGGGGGGAGTTATCATTGATCAAAATCAGGTGTCACTGTGAAGATGCTGAAATGTATAGTACATGGAACATTAACCTGACGCTAGGGTTAATGCCTTCAGCATCCCTGATTTTCAGTAGGGGGGAAAAATAGAAGTGAAAATATGTTAAAGAATATCTAAAACTGAGTAGGAGTTCAGGGTCTTGTGGGAAATGTAATGTACTCAAGCTACACATGAAAGAGCAAATCAAAGCATTTTTATTGATTTTTAGCACATTTCTCATAAGTTCTTTATACCTGTAAATGGACCTGGGGAAATGGCAAGATGCAAAGCATTTACAACATTTTTCTTGGTAGCGTCTGAAGTGTTACATTTAAAGAAATTGTACATAAACTGCATTTTTTATATTGCTGTTCTCAGTGTATTTTGACAGGAGAGCTGTGCTATTTAATCTTTTCTCATATAAAGGCTTGATTTTTAGATGATCCAGCAGTGCTGGGGCCTTTTTATTTATTTATTTTTCCCTTTAATTGGCCCGTGTTCTTCTACCAAGAGGGCTTATGTGCTAAAAAAATGTTATTCTCAGCAGGGAAGAAAAACCTGACCGGTCTTCACCCTCTGCCTTCCTCTCCTCATCTCCCTTTCCTTCACGTTGTTTGCCCCTCCCTGCCTTCCTACATCTCCTTTTCTCCCTTGGTTTCTTTCATTTTCGCTGACGCTCCCTCAAAGCAACATTAAGTCATACCAACCTCTTGAAGAGAACATCAAAGTGTTAGGGCCTGTAAAATCATACAAGCTGAGTGCTTTATCATTACATGCCCCCACGTCCACCCCACAAAATTTCTGAAGAGAAAGACTTTATATACTCAGATAAGCTTGGCTGAATTTTATACTCTTGTGATTGCAACTGATGACAACATCTCACATAAATGTGTGTAAGTGAAAGAGTGGTTATAGCATCTGTGCAACTATTAATGTTCAAAAACATCTGGAATAGCTGGCTTTTTATGTCATGACTGCTCTCGTCCAAACCTATATCTAACAATGTATAATTCAGAGCAAAAGCCGATAAATAAACACTGAATTGAATTTACACATGGCAATAGACGCGATGATTCACGTATTGATCTTAATAGTGAGTATTTTTATTTCTTTCATCCTGTCCAGTGGTATACCTGCCTCTCCCCAAACTTTTTTGAATAGCTGGGACAAGATAATATGCCAGCTTTAATAATTACTAAGCTGTTGTTGGACTACTTTAAAATAAATATAGTGTTTGCATATTTACAAATCATTCCAATCTGGTTTACCACTTATATGTAGATGATACATGTGCAAAAAAAATGGCAAGGCAGAGAACACACAAAAAAATCAGTAGGTTTAATATTTAGATGTAGTTTCCAAACCATTAACCCTGTGGGAGTTGTGGCTATCTAATAGGCTGGAATGTATTTATTTTTTTATTGTTGTCTGCTGAGGCCAGTGGGTATTGAAGAGCCTTCACAGCTGTTGCTCTACTTTAAAATACACGCATACTCCCATGAAATAAAATTAGTGTTCTAAGCAGTTCTTAAATATTGGGTAGGAAATGCAGTTTGTAATATCTTTTATTCTCTTGGGCTCCTCCATATCTGCTCGGTATTTTACCCCTTTTCCCATTTTAATTATTCACATTTAATTACTCATAAGTGCACGTGTTTTGTTTTTTTTTTTTGTTTGTTTTTTTCCCTCCCCCATATATGAAAATCTTTATACAGGCTCGATAAGTGATTAATTTCACGTTAGGAATGGTTTTCCAAGTCACCGAGAAGCTTGAGGGATTTTGGTCTTTAATCCTCAGTTTATTTTAAGGGTCTTTATCGCTTATTGTTTCATGCACCCCACCTCCCCAACACACACACACACACACACACACACGCACGTCTCTGCTTTGTACTGCTGTCTCTTTTCTCCCCCTATTTTCCTTGTGCATGTTGCTTCCTCTCCGGAGGCTATATGTAATTACTGTCAGAGGGGGGCCTGCATAGATCTGTGTGACCTTGGACACTGAAAGACAAAGGCCACTCCAGGCACAAGGGAAGGAAGTGACTCTGTGCAGAGCAATATTGTTAGTTTACCACTATGCTGGAGAGTCTACGTAATTAAAAAATTGCTAAATATAGTCCCGCAGTCTCTATGGCTGTGTATCTGAAGTGTGTGTGTGTGTAATTAAATATATACAATGAAAGAGTATTAGTGTCCCTAAAATATGGTTACCAGGGTTATGCCATTCTGTGAAATCTCTGGCTTGACTACTACCAAAAAAACCAAATTCTGTTGTCTAACTTTTTAGCAGTCCCAGGCCCCTCACCATACATTCCCAATGCATTTCTTCCATGTTTCTATTTAGGTACTAGGGCAGTGTGGCAAGACACTCATTCCATTTCAAACCTTGCTTATAGAAGATGTAGGTGACTTGCATGCTCAAAAGCACCAAAACACCGCAATCTAGGAAAGCTGGTGGCATTGGTGTCCTTTTGTGTAGCTCTCTGGTTAAACAGAGAGAAGAATGATGGGATTTCAAGCAATGCAGAGGCTACAAAGACGTACTTGCGTGCAGTCCTCCGACAAGCCAAATTTGCACAGCCAGTGCGTATTGTGTAGAATTAGAAGCAAGGACAAAGGCTGAAGTATTCATTTTTAATTGTTTGTATTAGTCACTACACTATAAGGATATTCTTTGCAGGGGTAAAACTAAGGAACCAACAAGAGCACAAACATGAACAAGAAAAGCCCACATTACTAGTTGCTTTTGACACTACCCCACGTGGCGGGTGATGGCTGCAGCATGTAGAAATGGGTCTTAAAAGCTCTGCTCAGATGCACCGTATCAACACAGGGGCATACTGAGACCTTAAGTGCCCACACTATGGTCTGAGTGTGCCATGAAGGTGCAGTCACATCCAGGTGGTAGAACCTAATAAACGTGTGGGGATGGCTAGTCAGCAGCTGCGCAGATATCCCTCACAGAAATGCCACTTCTGGTGGATTGTGTTTGGCAGGCACACAGAAGACTTCAGTCCTTGGCTCTCAAATCCCACCATAATAGCCTCCACCACCCTGTGTGATGACCACTGGCAGAAAAGAAGCTTCCCTCAATGAGCAAGAACCCAGGGAATCAAAGAGCTTTTTGATTTTATTTAATTTAATTTAATTTATTTATTTATTTTTCCCCCCCTACTCCTGTAGTTCTGTCCAATTAGATGCACAAAGGCTGTACATGACAAAGTGAATTAAGCTGCTCTCATCAGCAAACAGCTGGGGTAAAAAGCCAGTATACCTCAGAGTATAGAGCATATATAAACAAGCTGTAGCTATAGTCATTGGAAAACTGCAAACAGGAACTATGGCAGATAGAACATGTAATTCACAAGTGCTTTTTGCTTCTGTGAAAGCCAGCAAAAAGATGATTTTGAGAGAATGCGCCTTCAAGTCGGCATACTTCAAAGCAGCCCTGAGAGCCCTCTGAAATGATGGGCAAATTGCAGGAGGCATGCTAGAGGCTTAAAAGCAGGGCGCAGCTGACGGGCTTCCTTCATAAACCTTCTCATCAGGCTATGCTGACCAATTGGCACATTTCCAAAGCCCACTTGCCCAGCCAAAATTGAAGCCAAATACACATTACTAGTGGAAAATACTTTGCCACTATCTGGCAAATGATGCAGGATACATAACACATCGGAAACGGAGCACTGCAAAAGAAATGGTGTTCCTTCCTGCACACCATCTCTCGAAACACACAGCAGTTGCCAGTGTAGAATAAACATGTGGACAGGTGGTGCTCAGAGAGCTGAAGCTGACCTATCGAAGTTGGAGTGAAAATTCGGTCCCTGGGCAATGATGACTGACCAGCTAGCTCCACTTTTTGTGGCCTGCTGGGCCAGTATGGACTGTATAGATCAGCAGTATGCTTGGCCATAGCTGAATCAGCTCATATCTTGCGTGGCTAAACTTGAGTTGCAAGCTGAGTTGAGTTCTATCCAAGAGAACTGACACCCCCCCACCCCCATAGAGGCCCCATAAAGCTGACCAATCTGATGATCTGTGAGAAATTTGTACATGCTTCACTGTGGTGTCGGAGAGACGATTTAGTTTTAGAGGCTCCCAACCTGCAGGTGACAGGATCTGGACAGGCATTTCATAGCAGTGCTCACCGAAGCTGGGGTCTACCTGTGACGCTTGACTGTGCTTGACACTTACACATGCAATAAGAAGAGCTTGTCAACCCAAAAGCAGGTGGGCCTTTGAAGGATCTAGTGGTATCCATAGTAGCTTAAGGTTCAGACTTGACAGCTTGCAATAGTCACAAAAGCATTCATTCTGTCACGTAAACTTGTGCAGAAAACATACTTAGTGTGTAGCACACTATTTAATATTACTATTACTCGAATGTAAGTGGGGCACAACAATAGAAAGCACTTTTATGATTCCTGTGTATAACTTATTTAAAACACTCAGAAATATTCAGTCTGTGTTGGTTTTTCCAGCCTGCAGACTGTATCACCAGGCAAAAGGCTTATCTTTGCATAGCTAGTGGCCTCCCCCTGATTTGGCCCTAACGCAGTTGTCACATCCATGCTACTGGATTGCTAGGCCTGGCCCCGACCGACAAACACACATTTTCTGCTCACCCCAAGCCTCAGCTGCAGCGCAGTTGGCGGTACATCCTGTCTACTGCTTGTTTCCTGGCACCCATACAGACTCATAATGAGTGGAGTCGTTCCCCCCAACCAGGTGCCACTCCGTCCACATTATTCACACTTCTACCTTTTACACACAGCAGCTGTTCATCACCTAATGATGCTGGACCCAGCTACTGTTGGAGCAATGCAGGCAGAGAACAACTCTCTTTCTGGCTGGACGTCAAACCAGGCCTTTTTCTGTATTTTAAAACTGAATTCCATTATTTTTGAATTTTAGGTTCAGTTTTATTTTTTTCATGGCTTTATTTTTTGGTTCAAATAGAATTTTTTTATTTTTATTTTTTTGGCTAGTTCCTTCTTTATTCAGGGTTTGATTTCAATAAGAGAACATACGAATTACTATAGCATTTCATGTGAATCAGGGTGACTGACCTGCTAATTAGGTGTCATGTCAAAGCAGCCAAGTGATGATTACTTTGCAAAATACAGCTTAATAAAAAGGCTAGAGTGCACTATTAGAAATGGTTGTCACAAGATTTTTTTTTTTTCTTTTTCCATTTTGGGTTAAATATCTAACTTTTACACTGTGGGCATCAAGCCTGTGTCAGCCAGGGGTTGAGATAATTAACTTCTATGCCAGTGTGTTATCATACTATATGTTTTTTTGGTTTTTTTCTCAAAGCATTAGATTTAACAAAGTAATTTTTGTTAAGCATGAGTACTCTGTTGAACACTCTTATTAAAGTCCAAAGTAGAGAAATTGCAGAGATTCAGCAGTGGAAAAATAACACAATTTTCAGGCAAACACAAAAATTCTCTCTTGGTCCAATCAAATTATAAAATAATGGTTTTAATTATTATACTGTGTGTATGTGAAGGCAATTATGTTCAAGCTTAAGCTGCTCGTTTGCAGCACAGTATTAGTTTTAATTTCAAATTCAGTCTAATTAGAATTTGTTGCATTTAAAAAAACAGACCATACTCTAAAAAAAAAGAATTGTACTTATTTCTGTGGCCAGTGTATCCTTGTCCCTCTGCCTCTTATCACTCGTGTTTAATTTAGTTGAAGTGTGTAAAAGGCCTTGTTGTAGTCCAATTCGACCGTATACCTACACTGAATAAAGTAACCAAGCTAGGGAATGAAAGTTGCAGTAGAAGCAGCATCCAATGCTGCTTGTTTTTCACTTTTCCACTTCTCTGCCACTGCAGCAGATGCAATATTTAGAGGTCAGTCCCCGCCAAGATGATCTTCCGCCTCCCAAGGCATTCATTATTAAATCGGATAAGCAACTTAGCTTCTAAAAGGTCAGCTTACCTGTCAGTTTGAAGTGGGGTGCTTTTGCTTTTCAGGTGGAAAATAAGCATCTTTGTCCACGCTCATAGTAAACATGATTTGCACTAATGTCAACTTCGGGGTCGATTACCTAAAGTTGAATGGCAGAGTGAGACTTTTCACAGTGGTGAGCCACTTACAGGTCTAAATCCGGTTCTCATCAAGTTGGCCAAATGTGCGCAAAAATGTGCAAATATGTGCACATTTTGGGAATAAGGACCATATTATATAAACTCCTCACAATCAAATCTGGGCATTAGCTGCAGTCAGTGAGACTCGACAGGTGGTACAGAGAGGAGCAGAAGAGACTGATGCAAAAAGAGAGCCACAGATGCTTTCTCTCTCAGTGATGGCTTTTCCAATTACAGAAATGGTAATTTGCTGTAAAAAAGACTCCAGACTGCCAGGAAGTGGAAAAATGGAAGAGAGTAATTGCTGGCAGAGTATCATAATCCATATCCCTTTCTAGAGGGAGTGGAGCAGCAATTGTCAGGTAGGGCGATCATTTGTTTTTCTAGCTTGACCTCCTTTGACACTCCACAGTTGCTGACAGTACTTTAAAGATCAGTCAGGAAAGGGAGTAAACTGCCTTTTTCTTGCCTTATTTCTTGTCACGCTATCTGCAGGTGATTGCCATACTAGTTCTTTGTTGACCAAACACAGGGGCCATTGGACTCATCACAGCTTTGTGATGCCTTTTTGCCTCCCAAGCCAGTACACTATACTGAGGCTGTGTTTTGTTGTTTGTCATTGCTGCCTTTTTACCTTGAAATTGCTGCTTGCATGTCCTGAAACACAGCCATTCCTCCACCCCAAGAGGATGAAGCCTGTCCAAACCTCATGCATATTTAACGCTGCAAACTAACAGGTGAGCTAAAGCACAAAGCTCTGTTCAGTGTCTGTGAATCTCTCAGATGGTAGATGATGTACTGTCCATGTATTCACACAGTCTTTGACTAGCCAGGCAGGGCACACAACAAAGGCTCTGCAGCATTTCCAAGATAAGCAGGAATGCTGATGCAAATAAAAAAGAGAGAGTTTTTTTCAGGGTAATTGTGTCTCTCTCCTCTAGATCTTACCTTCCATTTTCTGTTATAAATTTTACTGAACTGTAGCTAGGTTTATGTGTCTGGATCTTCTCCAGTCAGTTATTTCCCTGGCAGTTATCTTTTCATAGATGCTCTCCACTTTGACTCCTAATTTTGTCATTCTTATAAACTAGAAAATTGGAATGCTTTCATAGGCAGCCATTGCTCTCTTGGCCTAAGCTTCTCTCATATTGTGATTATTTACCCTTCTGTGGGTTTAATGCCTTTTGTAAACAGCTTAATAGAATTCAGTAGAGCCTTGGGATGCGTAGTGAAAGGGCACTTGATTCACTGTTTTCACTGGCTTTTTGTTTCCCCCTTGTCTTTGCTCACACACTGTGTGTGCCACAAAATAATAAAATATGATCATAACCAACCTGTAACACTGTTGTCAGTCTCTCTTTCCCCTCTCTCTCAACTTCTCTGTTGTTTTCTTGTTTTAAAGCCTAATTGTTCCCTCGCTATGCTGTGGGCATTCAGAATGTAATTATATATGATTTACAAACAGCTGTAGCCATAATGGCGAATAAACAAATTACAGAACGAGGGTGAAAAAAAAAAAAAAACAACAGATGAATAAAGAGATGAAGACAGAAAGAAATTGGCCGGCACAAGACACAGTCAGTGGTTTGGCTGCTTTTTAGATCATCACTTTGGCTCTCCCTTCAACACAAAATGAGCACTCACGCCTGACATGGTTTACCCATTCTGCACGCAGATATTTAGTTGTCTTCGTGCCAACATAAAATGGGAATCTTCTGCTGTAATGCATTGTGTCCTAGCTGTACTTCCATCCTAATGTGACTGTTCCTATTCATTCAGAATTTCTGCACTTGCGTAAGCATTTGCTCATTTCACCCACCCCAGATGGTAAATTGTTTCTGTCAGTGCTCACCTGCAGTTTGTAAAGTTCATTTTAGCTTTCTTCCACACTGATTGCGATCAGAGTAGACTTAATTGCGGGCATTTGATGTGTAATTCCTTACGCGCACACCTGATTTCCATGTTTATTTTTGTTGTTGTTGTGATACGCACTTTGACACTACGTGGATGTTCTTCTGTGGACAAGCCTAGACTTAAACCTGGACATATGGATTGAGTGTTTCTGATAATCCAAGATCCAAGAAGCCTGCACTTCTAATTAGACCTTCAAATCCCAACACGGAATAATGATAATGCACGAGTCCCACTCCGCATACTAAATCAAGCACACCTTGTAGTGTGCAGATGTGGAAATGAAAATTATAAAATGCTCAGGAGGTGTCAGTTTAGAATGAGACTGAGAAAAGTCAGTTCTGAAGCTAAGGTGTGATGCAAGAAAATGCATCTGGCAAATAAAGATGTATTATATCCTCATATCAGATAGCCTTCATTATTCTACATATTTTCATACTAGAGTATAAGAATCAGGAGGTGAAAATGAAGAGAGGAGGAGAGAAATTGTTATAAATTAGTAATATTATTCGTTAGAGTTATTATATACCAAATAGCAGTCAGGGAACGTGATTTTTACCCTCTTTCTTTTAAGGAAAAAAAAATTACATCATCAGTGGACTTGCACATGGATTTATTGCTAAAGTGTGCCTGGACTTGAAAGTTGAGTTGATTTATGGGTCAAAGCAGATCATAAATCAGCTTATTAAAATTGGTAATCCATAACACTTAACTGTCTGCACTGCCCTTTGTCTGCACAACCCAATCCAAAGCCCATATTGTGTTTACTTTCATTTTCAGACAACAAAATAAATCAAATGACCAAAACATGCAGTCCAATTTAATTTTCTTCTTCCAAACATCAGAAAAAAACAACTCTTATCTCATGCTGGACCAAACAGCAGTGTACCAGAGGAAATAAAGGTGATGGGCTGTGAAAAGCACCATGTTGTAGATAGATATGGGTTAAAATGTGTGTGCATGTGAGAGATTGTACATGTGAAGTGCAGATTTCTTAAGCCAGTCTGCATAAAGATGCTCATTCTAAAATCTATGATATGGTGGTCTTATAAGCAAACATCAGCTAACAAAGACCCAGTTCACAGTATAAGCAATCCATTCTGTTACTCAGTACTGTAAATACCATTTACATTAATAAAGCTTTTTCAATTAAATGTGCGCACACTCGCATTGAGAAGGAAGGCGCACACTAACTTTTTTAATTTGATTAATAAATCAAGGAGGTGGCTGACTGTGAAGGCTGTAGTCCACTGCAATATTAGTTATTCCACACCAAGCCACAGTGGTAAAGCTGGAGTATAATGATGCAACCACACCGCCTGCGTGTATTTGGTGCATATGATGCAAGCTGTTTGGAAAGCAATTCATCTGATGTGTTTTCTAAAAACTGCTTTCTCTACAAAACGCTGAGGATGGGTCTGTTTGGTGTGTTTCTGCTTCTGTCCCCCTCGCTGCATTCATTAGCAATCGGTATAGCAGTGGGTGGCCAGTGATGTGTTGGACACCCCCATCCTGACCTCCCCACAATCAAACTGAGCTCCCAGCTTTTCCTGCACACTTCCACGATCCCTTTGTGTCCCTCATTGGTGTTTTTCTCTAAGTTGGACAGCATGCCAATGAAGCTTTCCTGTCTGCTGTTGGTTTGCAGCTGCCTGCCTGTCTCAGCACAGATAATCGTGGGAAAACAGCATCATTATTTGTATTTTTTCTTGTTCTCCAGCAGCATAAATAATTTTAGGTGTTAATGACAACTCACAGCAGCAGTACAGAAGTAGAAAGGTGCGTGCAGTGCCTGCCGCCAAGCTGTTTGTTTGATAGTAACATGCATAAGCAGCACTTACTAATTTTGCGCACAGATACATGCGCACACTGCCTGCATTTTCACAGAAGAAAACAGGTTAGTGGGAGAAAACATGTTGCTGCAATACCCCGGTTATACTGTAAAACAAAAGTTGACATGCACAATGTGAGGAATTAGGTTTCTCTTACGCCTTGTTTTTACCCAAGGCTGACATGCTGGATTCTTTTATCCATTTGGTTTAAAAATATCTGTTTACTGCAGGGTGGGAAAAAAAAAAACGAACCTTATTAGTGGAACTGCTATTGTAAGACTGGGAGAAAGTGTCTGCGTAGATGCAGTACTGTCACACCAAATACTGACATGACTGTGTTCCGTTTACTGCTCACTGTATGATGTTTATTTGGGAAAAAGACAAAAAATAAAAAATAAAAAATTTGCATTATTTTGGAAAGCATCTCTACTTCCCTTGAATAACCTCCAACATTTTCACAGCACTGTATATGTAATGCGGTTTTGTTTTTGCCTCAGTTTCTTTCCCCATTGTATGAATTTATGTAGTTAAAGATGCTCCATTACACATGATTCTGGTGCTCCTGCCCACAAACCCCCTCCAGGTGGTAGATCAGTGAAAATGGCCTCTAAAAATACCACCGTGGAAATTTATATGGGCCACTTTACTAAACTAGCTGCTGTAATTGCTTCCACACTCTTCATACAGCTCTACACACAAATACACAGCCACTTGCGAACACTAATAGACATGCGTGTGTAAACATGTGCTGCAATACACAAATAAATATACTGTACATATTACACAAACACCAGAAAAGTGGCTCTCTTGGAGATGCACATACTTAGTGGTGTTCACAATCAGCTCCCCAA
Organism: Paratilapia polleni; assembly: GCA_015106735.1. NCBI lineage: Eukaryota > Metazoa > Chordata > Actinopteri > Cichliformes > Cichlidae > Paratilapia > Paratilapia polleni. The sequence continues at coordinate 92,466 of VUQI01061921.1, forward strand.
TTGCAACTGATGGGTGCAAATCAGGCTGCCACTTACCGCAGTCATTGGATCCATGAAGCCCTGACTCATAATCTGATTTCTCAAACTCCCACCATATCGACAGCCACATTCTCGCCTTGAATCCACCATAATGGGTCTGCCTCACATGATATAATGGCTTGATAGGCCATAAAGACCCATGGAGAGAGCTGGCTTGCTTAACTTAAAATGCTATTTTTTCCAAAAGAGTCAAACCAGCATAAGGCATAACAAGAAAAACAGATTGTTTTTGGGTGTGTTTTCGTATCAGTATCTAAAGGTGTTAATGTGGTTTTTGCCCAGTGAGTCACCAGTGGTACTTAAGTATTAAGAAATAATTTTTAAAAATTATTCTTCATGCAAACTATCCAAAGATGACGCTCTTTATGGAGGTGTGATCAAAACGTTCTGACAGCAAGTCCATAAAAATCAGAAGTCTTGCCTGATTTCAGTGTGACCAGTCTCACCTTCAGGGTCATCGTCTTGTGCACCTCTGGACAGGTTTCAGCGTGGCTGCTATTTTTAGATCTCTCAGTGGAAGTCATGTTGTGTCCCCTTGCACTTGTCTCTCTGTGATTCATGCTGGATCACCTCCCAGTATGTCAGAACTATAATCCTTCAACTTCAGTTTCATTTTCAGGAAGTGGATGAAGTGGGGAGCAAAGTTTGTGATTGTGTGACCAAAAAAAAAAAAGCTCCTGCTTTTTCAGTGTTTCCTCTGAGTGTTCTCCCTCTTCTGAAGATAACAGTGGAGTTCCACATCCCCTTGGATGATAAATTCATGGTACCCAACAATAATCACCATGCACCATGTCAGGTCCACTCCTCACCTGACATGGTGCCTTTGGACTGTGGGCTCTTTAACGGAAAGATTTCCTTTACGTGAAACTTGTTATAGTTTGCAACAAAAGTTGTTCGACCTGTGCACAAGTTTGAGGTCCGTAGCGAAATCACAGAGTGCACAGTGCAAGTGGTTTGAATGCGACTTTCAGGTAGTAATCTAAAAATAGCAGCCACACTGGAGGCTGTCTGGAAATGCCCAATAAGATGAACTTTAAAGTGAGATCAGCCAAAATAAATCACGTAAGATTTTTGATTTTTATTAATATGTTAATATTAATAACTTTTTGATCACACCTATTTGTTTTAATCGATTTGAATCAAGGTATGAAGTGCATTCTCTAAAGTAGTGATTTAATTGAACTTGAACTCAAGTATCTTATGTTGCAGCATGCAGGAATATAGTTAATTTATTCATAACAAAAGGGAAAATGATCATTAGAAGTTGCACCATTCAGTTATGAACAGCACAAACAACCCACAGAAAAACTCTGTCTCTCACAAGAAGCACCATAATGCCTCGCAAAGCTGCATCGGGTTTGATTTCGTTTATATTAATACATTTATTTAGGAGCTCTGCATGGGGTAAGATACACGTGTTCATTTTTTGCTTTTGCATCAGGATCCATCCTCTGTCAGTCACATACTGTCAGCAGCTAAAAGGAGAAATCACATGCACCTCTGTAGAAAATTTAATTAATTTTAGATCCATTTTACACCTAAAATTCCATATTTGCAAATACTTCTGTATCAGGAGCAGAAAGTCTTATTTTTAGATAGGTGAGATGCTAATGGAGGAAAGATGGTGACCACAGCAATGTCAAACTGAATAAATAAAAACTCAGATCACATTAGAATTGTAAGTTGAATTCCAGTTCTCACCATTGTCCTCGTGTTTTCCATCAGGAGCTCAGTTGGAGAGTCTAATGGAGACCATGAGAGCAGAAATTGCCGCACATCCACCAGTGGAAGGATCCTACTCTCCACGCCGAGGGGACTACTGCATAGCCAAGTTTGCCGATGGCGAATGGTAAACATACATTTCAGTTCTTATATCTAGCAGCCTCGCAGTGGCCTTAGCACATTATGATGATTATCAACTTTTACCATGAATTTGATACCTTAACAGATTCTCTTATGACCTATCAACTAATATTGTCATATATTATAAAAAATGTAAACATTCCATTTTTATGCTGTGATACGAATAATGCGGTGCATTTTTAAATGGTTCGATATGTGTGGCATTTTTTTTGTTTTTCTTTTTTAAACAAATAGTCCAATGTGATTTTTGGGCAATTTTGACAGCTCCAGTTGGAACTGATACTGACCTTATTAACTGGATTGGGTGTCTGCCAGATGTGATTGATGTTATCTGGTTTTCTCCATTAGCATCTTCATATATTACAATGGATGGCCAACTTATTGATGGGGTTGTACCACAATACTCAGTATTAGCAGATGCCCTGGGGGGGGGGGCAACTTGATTGTGACATTCTCTCCCTGCAAGCATGGGATTTGTCTATACAGGAAGTGGAGTCTAAAACTAAAACATATATTATATACATTTTGGTGAGGTACATACAGTATGTGCTTACATGCCAGTTATTTCTCTCACGGGAATACCTGACATTTAATTTTTACCTTGTCTCTATTTAAGCCTGCGATCCGTTGACTGCAGACACCCACAGGGTGTAATTAACTCAATGCCACTGCTTTGGCCCCTTCAGAATCAGCGGTTGCTTGACAGTAGCACACATACACACCTCTTCATCATCTCCTCACTGGATGTTCGTAGTTTACAGATGGTCATGGGGACAGATAAAAGTCACAGTGATCGAGGGAGGGAGAGAGAGTCTGTCAAGAAGGTGACGGTGAAAAAAAGACCATGAAACTGATTAAAAACCAAATGTTCACCCAAACCAGGTGCTGTCCTTTCGTTCTTCCATCCCTCCCTCCATCTTCCTGTCCTTTTGGGGGTTTTTTGTTTTGTTTTATTTTTGTTTGGTTTGGGGGAGGGACAAAAGTTATACTAAAGTTTGCATTTTAAATAGGCCATCAGCTATAAACCTTCCCCTTTCCTTAACCTATTTTTTGCAAAGAAATGTCTGTCTGCAAAATAGTAATCTTGCTTTAGGTGGAAAATATCTGATATCTTTGTGTTTTTCTATTATTATTCAGCAAGCTAATTATGTCCATGTTTGCATTGTTCTGCGTCCATATCGAAGTATTCTGTGATGCATGTGGAATGTTGGCTCGTTTCTTTTGAGGAGCAATTATAAATTTGTCGCCTTACAAGGACTCTCAGAATACCACAGAGTCAAAGTGAATGGAAAAGAAAAAACAGTTCATTAGTCACTCACACTTTGTCTTTTATTCTTTTCTCATTCTTGTTCTTTGCGCTCATTGTTGTCTTCCTGTTAATCACTTATTCAGTTTTAACTTTGTTCTCTCGTCTCTGTCTTTGCCCATGTGGGCCTAATTATTTGACTTTTTCCTGCTGTCCTTGGTGTGCAGCCAATTTGTCTTCCTCGCCCTCATTTGTTAAAGTTAAGAGTCAGTGATGGTCAGATGAAATGACACACTGAATCAAGTGTGAGGGAAAACAAGTTCTTATGTCACATCTGTGTGAATTCACAGGAAGGATTTAGCCATTACTCAGGCACTTTGTTGGTTTTTTTGTTTCCTTTAATTTGATCCTGATTAGTATGTCCTTGTAATATCAAGTTTATTTTCATTCAGAATGCCAAATGTGCTTGAAAATACGCTGTTACAAAGTGAAACTGCTGGGTTTTTGTGATTAGCACTAATGCACTGAAGTTACTTGCTACAAGGCAAAAATAAGTTTAAATTTCTCCCTTTTATTGCACGGAGGCCCCTGTGCAATTCTCACAGCCCTGCGATGTCCTGATAGATCCCTTCTGTCCCACCTCACCCCCCTCTCCCACGCCTCTCTTCCGATCACAACAGACAGATCCTCCAACACCTTCTCCCCAGGGAAATAAGCACAGAATCATTTACTCATCTCCTTTTCCTCTTGTGCCCTCTGTCTTCATCTGTTTCCCCTGTTCTCTATACTCTCTCTCTCCTCCAAACCTCTTCTTTCTGTCTCCCTCTCTCTCTCAATTATTCTTTTGCTGCTGCAGGTACCGAGCCAGAGTGGAGAAAGTTGAGTCACCGGCAAAGATTCATGTCTTCTACATTGACTATGGCAATGTGAGTAACTTTGTGACCATGAATTTGATTGTGTGCGCATGTGTAGTTGTTTTGTGTGCCTTAATGATGCATTGTCATCATTAAAACATAGTGTTGTTTGAGACTCAAAATATATGCACATTAGCAGTGCTTTTTCTTGGCCAAACCCAACAGCCAGAAGCAGTCTAGTAACTGAAGAGGGATTTCTTTTCCATTACTTCCCTCTATTCAGTCACCAGTTGTTTGCTTGTTCCTATGTTTATTCAGCTGGAGTATTTTTCTCTTTTTTTTGTGTGTGTGGTTTGCTTTCCCTTTTTTGATATGACTGAAGCAGACTGTTTTTATTCATGCTGTAACTATGACAAAAACAGAACTGCCCCCTCTTTTGGGACTTTCATTCAGTGACTCTGATGACGGAGGCATCCTTGCAAGTGCGTTATAATTGCGTATCTGCCCACGTGCATACACATGCTTTTGCATCACAGAGTGGCTCATTCAGCCAACCCCCCCCACCCTGCGGAGTTTTCCCATGATGCAGTGGAGCGGCACAGTGTGTGACTGACCTCAGAGCAGGGGACAGATCGAGGTTTGGTTGGCAGACGTGATGTATCCTGGCATGTTGCTGAAAGTGTGATTCTCCAAGGCTGCCCCGGCACACAAAAAAAAAAATATCAAGCTGCTATCTACCTCATTGTTCGTAGTTTTGCGTCATTTCAGTTGTTTTGGGTTCTTATTTTTATTTTTATGGCTCAAGCTATTAGTTGATAATATTGCAACCTCACTCAGGTACAGGTCACTACCTGAATTATTATGTGATCATTAGAAAACACAGCAGAACACTTTTGGCATTTCATTTTTAAAGCTCACATTCACAGTGCTGTCAAATTTGAATATGGCGGCAATAAATCTTAACGTTTTATCCATAATAAACGTTCAAGGTATTCTCTGTCTAGACTATACAGACCAATGAACACATTAACCTAAGATATGGGGGTCATTAAATTAACTTCCCACTTCTAACAGCTGTATTTGTCTGACTTTCCACCACAGTATAGCCTGTGGTGATCAGTGATTGGTTATTGCTCACGTGTGCCCTACCTGTCAGGATATATCAAGTTTATTGCTTCATAACAGGGACATGCAGTACGTACTTTTCATAATTTTATTTTATTTTTTAAAATCTGGGAACCAAGTCAAACTGCAGCACTGAACTTACAATCAGTATTCCGAAAATACAGACAGGGCCATTAAACTGGTGTTTTTATCGATTTGTGTGTAACATTTTAAAGCAGATTTATTATGCTTGTCCTTTTTTTCTGTCATTTATATATATATATATATATATACACATATATTGTTGCATTGGTGGATGCTCATATTGACCGTGGCCAAATACTAAGTAATCACTAGAAGTCAAAAACTCAGGCTTCACACAACTCTAAACACTCAGTTTCAGACAGTTTATTTCTACTTTTTGCTATGTATGATATAGGTCCGGCACACAGCTCTGGCTCCACCCACCCGTTGTTCAAGCCTTTTGTTTCTGAGGGGCAGGCAATTAGAAGAAAGTTGGTTTAAAGGGAGGGGGAGGGGGGCTAAAATGGCTTGTTTCATACAGCTGCTCTAGTAGAATAGAAAAATAAAAGATGGCACTGGGAATGAACACAACAGGTGTCATTTAATGTCAGTGCAAAACAAATGAATTTAGAATGTGCACCATTAAACCTGAGTTGTTGTCTGTCTTGAGCACTTTGAAAACAAATGTTGGAACCCTTTGATCTCCTTTGTATTCAGATGCATAATACTTTCTTTTCCATTTTATGTTCTTTGGTGTGGTGGCAGAGTTTGGAGACAGCTGTTTGGTGACAGTCAACTTGACATGTATTGCCTTCTTTACTCCTAGCTAGTAGCTAAACTAGAGAGCAAATGGAGCTTAGTGAAGAGAGCCTCAGTACTGGTGTAGAAACAGTGATCACAAGGTGAGAAATACAAGTATGCAGCCCTTAAGCAGCAAAATGGCATCTGTTCTTCTCTCACTGTTGTAAACTATCGTTAAAGTGGCAAAATACAGATGGCATAATTGATACAATCTTATTTGAGAGATACAGGCAGGAATGCCAAAAATTAGTAAGTAAACAGTGATAACAAGCTTTTTGTTTTTATTTATCTGTGTCACACTAGATTAAGCGAGACAATTCTCCATAAATGTCTGTTGGCTTATTTAGTGCATTCATAGTTAAATCATACTTGACTTCAAACTCATTAGCAGTTTAAGGACAAAAATATTTACTCTTTGGAAGTTCTTCTGAGACTTTGCTGATACAGTAATTGAACTTATTTCTTTAAAAATAGAAATTAGAAATTAAACAAACAGCATTTTCTGTCAGCATGTGATTGCATACATCGACAGCTTGAAATAAAACCTCGAAAAATGTTCTGTATTGAATTTTATTTTTGTACTTCCTTCTTTCTAATTCAGAGAGAAGTCGTGTCGTCCACCCGTCTGGCTCCCATGCCTCCGGCCTTCAGCACCCGGACCCTGCCAGCACAGGCCACCGAGTATACCTTTGCCTTCATCCAGGTCCCCCAGGACGTAAGTGCACAGACGAGCACGCTCGCAGAGCAGAGATATGTGTCGCAGCTGAAAGCTTCAAAATTAACTTTGAGATATCGGCTTCTTCAGTCTCATTTTCTGCCAGCGTTTGAAAGTTGACTTTCCTGGCAAGACATGAAAACTGTTTGAGTTTCACTTATCACACGGGGTGATAAGTCTGTAACTGACAGACGGGCTCGAGTTGTCATTCCGGGCAAGTGTTAGTGAAAATTATGCTCATACATAATGCATGTTGTACAAAGCAGACAGAACAATGACAAACGCCAAGTCATTGATTTACTTGTTTGCACCACATTTGAATATAATTGAGTGCTCGGGCATTGTTTTATTAACAATTTGATAGCTTATACTTTATTTCTTCAGCAACCTGGACTCTCACTCATCTTATAGAATGATTAAAAACCCTCCAGTTGCTCTGCGTGTTTGTGTGCTTATATGTCCATCAGACCATCTGATAGCAGAGCAGCAGTTACTCCATTTTTTTTTCCTGCAGCACTAATCTTCTTGTTTACATCCGAGTGTGTTTTTTTTCAACCTCCTGTGACCACCGGTGTGTGTTTATGCCTCAGCGTGTGTGTGAGTGTCTGTGTTTTGTGCGTGTCAGGAGGTCAACCGATTGGTAGCGTTTTGAGCAAGCAGCATCGTGAATACAAATAAAATACAAGTGTGTTTTCTTTTGGTATGTGCCTGATTGGAAAATTTGAGTGTGTGTTTACAGAGTTTTGATTTCACTTCACTCAAATAGGGTGCAGAGCATTTGCATGTTTGTAATGTTATATGTTTCACAAATTTATATATTCACCCACATTTACTGTAAACACAGTTTAAATGTTTAAGACAGATATGGATTAATTGTTATGGTCAGTTTAGAGGCTGTAGTCTATTAAATGTACTTAATATTTTAAAACATGGCACCCCTTCGTAGGAAATGTTTTGTTCTGTGCATCAGTGAGACAGTGTGTTGCATTATAATGACAACAAGCCTGCACTCATTGGCTACAGCATAACCACATATGTAAAAGTATTTTAAGTATGGCAGTTTTGATTTCATATTGCTAATGGACATATGAAAGTGAGGAAACAATATCAGATAATAGAAGATCAACCAAGTGGACAAATCTTGCATCGACAGTGAGCACCCACTTGAAGAACCACTGGTTTAGACCATGTGTGGACTAGCAAGTACATCTCATCATCATTATATAACAGTATAACAATAAAAAACAGTTTTTCTATAACCCATTTTCTTAGACTTTTTGAAGAAAGTGCATGTGTTTGTAAGCAGGTGGTACCAGGGTGCATGCTGTCACCTGTCTCATGAGTCAGTGATGAAGTGGCCCATCTGTTGATCCAGCCCAGGGGACAGAGGCATCACCTACACCTTACAGCCTGCAGACATACAAATACACACACACACACACACACACATACACAAAGCTAAACCACATGTTGGAGGTTGACATGCACCTTACCCCTCTCTGTCACTCTGCATCTGTTCTTTCCACTTTCTCTTTTCATTTTCGTCTTTTCTTGTGTTTGCCATCTGCTTTTTCGGAAGCTTTTTTTACTACGTCACTCAAAGTGACAGCACGTGACCCCGCTTGTACCGCACCTTTGCTGCTGCACTTCAAAAAGCTTGTTGCCTTTGTCTTCCAACCTGCAACCTGACACCTTTGCACAAGATGTCCGCCAATCCCAAGTCATTCATTGTCTGTCGTGTTCTTGAAATTGTGTCTTAAAAAGTACTTTTCTTAACACCACAGTTCTGCCAGTAACACAAAATCATTCTCTTGCTTCCTAGTGCCTTTTGATAAAGTGAAAATATCTTGGGAGGGGGAAAAAAAAATGAGCATGGTACACTCTCACTGTTTTGTCTACATTTGCAAGGAAGCACAGTGTTATTTCCATGACATCTCACTCCAGCAATGTCTGCCACATATTATACATAGCAATTAATCCAGTTTTCTTATAGGTGTCATGAACTCTCAGCTGCCTTGCCATTTCTTTAGTTTGCCTTTTCAGCTAAGCAAACAGATTTTTGCTAAGACTGTTCTTGTACAAAAGATGAACAACAAAATAATTTTTAAAAAATGCCAAACAGAAACACTCATGCTAAAATAGCCCTTTTCTAATTGTATTGCTTTATAGACAAGTCTGCTACTCTATCCAATTACTCAGTCGTGTACTAAATTGCATCACTTACACTGGACTACTATCAATCTTTTCATTATGTAAAAATCCACTGGCGGAAGGAGAATACTTTTAATTTTTTTCCTTTTCTTTTTTAGCTAAAATTGCAAAGTAAAGGTCACTAGACAAGGCTGAAGAATACCTTCTGACACAACATCTATCTTGTTGTTGCCATTATTTCTTTTTTTTTTCTTGAAAACTGTAAGTTCAAGAAGAAGAAAGGTGCTTTGTGTCAAGACACAATGTAACATTATCTTCTCTGAGAAGTTTGACTTGTTTTGTTTTATTAAAAATTGAGTTTTCTTCATAAAAATTTTAATATTGCTCAAAGCAAGTTATTTTAAAAAGAAGTGTTTTGATATCGGTACAGAAGCTGAGGTGCAAATGCAAACATTTTTGCCCTCAAGTGCTTTAAAAATGTCTGTTTTACACACAGTGGATAAGAGCAGGTCACTGAAAGGTGCTCATTAATTTTGTATTGTCTCTTCACGAGTGTCAACGCATTCCTCTTCTGTAGTAGTCTCTCCCTGTGTTTTTCCTCTCCTCCTGTGTCGGCGGTCTCTCTTTCTCTAATCTCCCTCGCTCTCTTACTTTCTGACACACACCGACTCTCTCTTCCTCTCTCCGTCTCTCTTGCCCCAAGCTTCCCTGCAGCGCCTGTGACAAGTTGGCCAGGGGGAGAGCGGGGACAAAAAAGGCCCTTAGTTAGTGCCTAGAACAAGCTTCCCTGCCCACACTTGCTCACACACACACACACACACACTCCAGACACGCACATAACCCAAGGGCAGCTAGTTCGAAGGGGGTTGCCATGGAGACGAGACCAGGGCGAGAAAGAAGGGAAGCGAAGAGATGGATGGTGTAGGGGAGGGATGGATGATGGCCAGGGACTGATTTTTGTTTCTAAGTGTCTTCTTGCCTTTGAAGATGCGACTCCTTTTTTTGTTTTGTTTTCACCCCGACTGCTGGAGGACGTGAGGTCAGGATTGCACTGCAGCTGTTCCACCTCCTTCTCCACCATATGTTCAAACAAATGCTGGCCTTTCACATTTGAGAAGGTTAGGAATAAGAAGAGGTGAGGTAACTAGCTGAGCAACAAGAAGAAAAGAGGAGACAGCTTCATGATGAGGAGGAGGTTCAGTAAGGACTCTAACCATCAGATAGTTCAGCCAGACTAAAGCCTGTTGAACTGAGCAGATAATTGTTATGCTCTGTAACTGACAGATGACTATATGAATGAGTATTCGATGGTGTTCTTGGTGACCAGGAGCTGTTTTCGTTTACTAGTTTTTGTTTCCAATAGAAATGACATTACAGTTTAGCTCATGCACATCATCCTCTGCATTGCATGTCTTTGGGTGTGTAAGCCATCAGTGATAACATACTAATTATCCCTTTTCACCTTTTTTCTCCCTCCCTTCCCTCTTAATCATCTCTTCCATTATTTCCTCAATTTTTATTTTCCCTGCTTTGATCCTACCATCTATTTCTGCGCAATTTTCTCCTTCATGCACCACCCTCCATTCCTTCCTTTATCTTTTCTCAACATCCCCTCACTTCTTTAGGAGGACGCCCGTGCTGATGTGGTGGACTGTGTGGTCCGGGACATCCAGAACAGCCAGTGCCTGTTGAATGTGGAGTACTCAGGTGCCACCTGCCCACACGTCACAATACAGTTTGGGGACACCAAGGACGACGTGGGCCTCGGCTTGGTCAAAGAGGGCTTAGTCATGGTGGATCCCCGCAAGGAGAAGCACCTGCAGAAGATGGTAAGTGAGGGGATGAGATATAAAGCTGGTGACACAAGCTCATAGTTACATGTTCCTTGTTATCAGAAGAAGCATGCTCCTCTGCCTAACTGGAGTCGCTGTTTTTATGTTTAGGCAGCCAGTCCCATTCTCAGTCCAAGTTAATTACTCTTTGTGGTCTCAACAGGGCTGTAGACTGGGAAGTCGTGTAATTACATAGCTGATATTTATGGGTATCGTTAAGATTTATGGTACTTCTGCTTTTATCAATTCAGTAATGATTGGGTTGTGTTGTTTTTTTTTGTTTGTTTGTTTTTTTTGGTTTGTTTTTGCTGTTTGTGAGAGCA
>VUQI01061921.1:103437-123055 GCA_015106735.1 Paratilapia polleni
CTAAGTAAAAACAAACTGAAACAGCATTGTTTGAAATCATAAGCGAAATCCTCCCCTGCTTGAGTGCGATCAACTGATTTGCTGAATCACAGGTTAGATCGTACTCTGAAGTTTGAATTTATGAATATAGTCCTAGCCAAATAATCAGCTGGCTAATGTTTTTTTTTTTTTAATTAGTTACCCATACTCAATGAGGTAGGCAGTCGAAAACTGCGTTTCTCCACCTATATGTAATTCACTAGATGTTCCGACAGACTGCTTGTGTTTCCGGTAGTCATCAGCATTTATTCTATAACCAAACTTTTAATGTTAATTCTATCTGCTGTAAAGTGCTGCAACATGTGAAAGTGACAGCCACCTTCACCTCTTGCACACATGCTAAGATATATATATCCATTCAAGATTGGGAATAGAAAAAAATGCATCATAATTTCTCCAGGGCTCACAGCTGAACCACTTTTCAATAATACAGTTTTAAATAATTTAGCCCCTCATGCCCGTTTAATACTGGGTTATGGTGCCCATCTCTAATTGCTTTGGTGCAATACAAATTCAACTTTGAAAACAGTGCCTGACAGTTGTTCATTGTTTGTGCTTTGGGTGAGATGTGAATTTGTTGCTTTACTTTAAGATGAATTAACAGTTATGGACTGCCTCCCGGAAAACAACTCAATGAGGGAAATATGATGTCAGTAAATTGGAATCTCGACACTGTTCTGAACAATAGTGCAAGTTTGTTGGGACTGGTTAATTTTAGATGCATAGTAAATCTCATAGTAAATTCTCACTGGCAAATGTCCACTTGCGTATTATTTGACGTTATGTGGTCTTTTTCTTTCCAGTAGTTCAGTATTTACTACATTTTCATGCTAGATTGTCGTAGAATTTTGCGTACGTGAAAACTGGTATTACACTAAAAGCCTGTAGATTTTCTAACGTGAAAACTGTGGCACAAAAGACAGAATACTTATCATACCTCACTTGTCAACCCCCAGTCACACAATATACATTTAAACACCTCTACAGTTTGCCTCAGACCGTGGCCATTTTGTCAAACCACAAAGCATCACTCATGTACTTTTCTCTCATTATGCTAATTCTCCCTGCAGACTCAAAGCCACTCTGTACATGAAAGATAAAGAAAAATGGAGGATATTTATTCCTGCTGCAATTACTCCTTCTGCACAAGCACAATATTAGTCACTCTTGTTTATTTAAAAATTCAAGGAAAGGAACAGAGTAATGTGTCCACCAGAGAGTAATTGTTCATAAATATAATCAGAATGTATATTCATCTAAATTAGAAGCTAGTGGGAAGAACAGACTTGTCAACACAGTCTTTCGAACAATTTATTTACTCACACATCCCACTTCAGTCAGTCAATAAAACACTGTGCAGCATTGTGGGAGTGTTTTGACCTCTGACCTCACAAGAATAGCCAGCAACCATAATGTAGCCTCTGGTTAATGGCCCCTTTAGACAAAGGACGGTGATTAAAACCTCCCAGCAATTCGACTAATAGGCTTATAGACTTCACAGATTTAGGTTTTCTCGGATCAAATGGTTCCTCTTTAGTATGCAACAGCTGTGTCTCCACATGCATTTGCCTCTTTCGTGCTGGCTTCAGACAAATATTTTGATCTGGAGAAAGCCTAACAAGCAGCAGTGTTGCCAAAGTGCTTACAAGTGTGTGTTAAGTAAAGCTCTACAGCTTTCTTGTTGATAATTCCACCCATCAAGTCTGCTTCTAAGCTCAAAGCGATCTTCCACATTTCCTACTTGGTAAAAACAAACTCTGTATGATCAGACGACCTCTGAAACATCTAAATGGAGTAAATGCGCTTCTGATTCGTAGTGTATGTGGGCTTATTTGCTAGACTTCTGCTGTATATATGCACAGCTAGAGGTTTGCTATGAAATGTGATTTATCATATAATGGCATTTCTTAAACTATTGCTATTCAGGTCTTAATAGCATTATTAGAGATGACAAACTTCTGTCGATTTGCTGGGTGACAGAAAATCAACAACTGATTAACAGTCTTTGGGTTGGACAAAGTGTCACCTTGGATTCTTATATGGCCATTTTGTTAAGGTTGTGTTTTTTTGTAGACAAAAAGTGTAATGTGTTGACTCATTAAATATTGGGGAAATGAATTGGTAAAAACTGTTACAGTGATTATTTGACTCCCTGTTTCCCCTCATCCTATAGGCTGCTCAGGTTGAACGCATTCGCCATTGCTTTAAAAATTGCTGTAGAGGACTGCCGATGTTGACGCAGAGTCATTTGTTTGCGAGGTGCATTCTGGCTCAGAGATTCATGAATCCAACTGTGCCTGCTGCTAGCACGACAACAGAAAGTGTTATCTTGAAGGTGCAATAGAGCCAAAAAATGTTCTAAAGTACAACCTCTTGTTGACCTCTGGATCAGTGCCCTCGTTCTTCCCCTTTTATAGAAATTCCCCCTGAAGCTCAGTAGTGTAGTGTCCAAGCATTCTTGCTTTGCACCCTGAGCTCTTTTACTCCCCCCCCCCTCCCTCTTTTCATACATCTACACTATCAGCCTCCTTGTAAAAATGACTTTTGTCCTTCCTATCTGTTCCATTTTGGCTCTGTTCTTTATTCATTATCCATTCCTGGGGATTGGAACATGGTCATTGTAATCTGTACTCTAGTGCTAAGGCATTACGTAACAGATGGGCTGTAATGTTCACTGGCACTTCAGCAACCATTAATAGTCAGTCATAAGTGCACTGAAGGTTAACACCAGTCTTTGTGGGGATGGCAATGTCTCAATAGAGCAAAAGCAGAGAGGAAAATGTATCCATTTGGGGCTTTATTTCTTTTTCAATGCCTTTCTGCCTTAAGCCCTACTTTAGTAGATGCTCACTATGTGCACCATATGGACAGCTATCGTGTCTGCTATATAGTAGTATCATGGAAAGGGATAAACATTGTGCAAGTGTAGGTGAAATGATGATCATATACCAGGTGCTTCATCTTAAAGTAGGTGGAAAAAAAACTGAGCCTAATCATCATCAATATAAGGTTCTTTGTGAAGAGAAACTGACCCATAGATGGCCTTGGATGATCAAGCATGTCATGTAGAATGATCCAAACATGCAGACTAACCTGAATCAAATCAGACATAAATATTCCAAACAGTTTCTATCCACTGTGCATGCTTAATGCTCACAAACATACTGCATCTGCATAATCAAGCAGATTTAATCTCATAGTATAATCTGTCATATACATATGGCATATCATGTGTAGTCCATCTGCTCATATGTTTTTATTAAGATTTTATATTTAGATTATCTTTATCTGTCTGCTGTTCGACTTTATTGTTGTTCTGATCATTTAAAATTCAGCTATAGAGCTTGAGAACGTGTGTGCTTCTGTGGAAACTTGTAACAAAGAGGTGTTTGTGGGACTGCTGCACTCAGAAGATCAAAAAATGGCCACAATTAGAGGTAGTTGCCAGTTGTACGTGATATCATTATATTAGTATCATAAATGAGCAGCAAAGCTAAACTGCCAAGTTATGGTTGCCTTAGGTAGCCATATTTAGAGCAATGTGTCATTTAGTCTGATTGCCCCTCTTGGCAATTGCTGTTCTTGAGTTGGAGAACAAAATTTGTATTTCTTTACTTCAGTATAAAATAGAGCAATTGTGTTATTTTCTCTGACAGTAAAAGTGCTGAGGCAAAAAAGCATCAGGATGCTTAAGAAAGCAATTTTCCATCAAGTTATATACACTTAAAAAATGACAATGCTGTTAACTTTGGAAAACAAGACATAATGAATGTTTGCCAAATATTCTCCTAGCTTGTTGTGTATAAACAAACTGACTTTTTTTTTAACAACACATTTAGATCCTCTCTCTTGCTCTGACCTGAGAGTTGCACACTGACTTCAAGCCTTTTCTACCTCAGGCACAGGAGATATACTTAGCCACCCACCCTTAAATTGTCCTGGCACCATCAACTATCCACTCGTAGAAGGGCAACTTTTTTCAACTGGTGCTCACTTAACAGATTTCTCTCCTCCCTCACCCCTTCTATTGTCTATCTTCACTCATTGTTCACCTTATCATCTCGTATCTTTTTAGTTCTCTCCTCGTCATCCCTTCTTTCTTGTTTTTTTTTTGGCTCCATTTCTCTTAATTTTTCATTTCACTATCTTCTGCACATCACTCCCTCACTTCTGATTGTCACACATGCTTCCTTTCTCTCCCTGTGTTCTGTTTTCAACTTTTAGTATTCATGTTATCCTGGGCTTGAGCATGTCATTTAGATGACGATCTTTAGCTTTTGCATGTGCTAATTTGCATTTTTTCTTTCACTGCTGTGTCCTGATGAGCAATAATCCCCAGGAATTATAGAGGTGAGGAGCTCAGATCAGACGTGTTGGTGGCCTCATAATGAGCTGTGTTTTAAAATGCAGTTATGTGCAATTATTTGCAACTTACCTCAGATGTTTCTGCCCTTCAAACCCACACTGGGTTGATAATAATGCCTACAAGTTGCATGACAGATACATTCTTTTCTTTCTACCTGATTGGGCACACAAGTAATAAGTGCCTGGAGGAGCTATTTTTAACTACCACACAAAGCCTCACACTCAGACTTAATATTTCTTTATCCAAGATATAATGAGTCTGTCACGGCAGCTCAAGTGGAAGATGGCTGTGTGGTTAGAAGCGCTATCATCTGTGCTCTGCTGCTTTTCACCAGTGTTTTCTATCAGCAGCTGCCAACAGCATGATGGATTTCAAACTCTGGCGGGCCACAGTGCTGACTGTCTCGGTCGGTCACCTCAGCTAACTGACATTGGTGCTGGCCCCCAAAGTTCATTAGCATTACAAGCTAATAATCTCCAGTTTGCTAATTACAACTCAATTACAAACACAGAAGTGTCTGTCATGTCTTCACCACCATAATTATTATCAATCACCAACAGCCAAGCTGCAGTATCGACCTAGTTTCCACTGTGTTCCCTATAGAAAGGATTAAGATAGTATTCACACACCTTAAACTAATGTATATGAAGATAGAAGATCTTTATCAAACTGTTTGTGTGAGTGTGTCAGCAGAAGGTGGACTGTGGGGAAAACAGCTGCGAGGTGGCCTATTCAAAGTGAAAGCTTTAATTACCAGGAGCCCCTCAGGAAATATGGCTTTATTTCTGCCTTTTATCTTCTTCACTGTATTCTTGCAGTATTCACACAGGCGCCTTGCTTTTTACTGTATGAATTTTGAGCAGCTGACTTTAAAGTTGTGAAAAGCTTTAATGGCCCAGAAGAGATGCCTGTAAGTGGTGGCTCACACAAGATGCAAGGTTTATTTATTCGGATTTTTCTTTTTTCTTTTCACGAAGTGCCTCGTGGGTAGTGTAGTTTTCTTACAACTTGCAGTTGTAGAGTACCAAGTGTAGTTAGTAGGACAGCGGATGCATTGAAGAGTAATTGTGTTAATCGAGTTTGAAAGTGTAACTGAAGAGGGAGCTCGATGTGGGGAATCTACGCAGGAAATCAGGAAGGAGGATCACACAAGCACAGGGATGCCTCCAGGGATCGCCTGTTCCATTTATCAAAGCGCAATTGCCCCTTTACTCTACAGTAAAGGTGCTCGTGTGGTGTGGACCTCTGCCACCATGTTCTTAAGGTAGTGCTTTGGACACTGAAGATATGCCTCATGGGAATGTTGCTGCCTCTGAACAGTAGGTTCTTTGTAACAAAATGAGGCCTGGTGGGCAAACAATGTTTCACGTAGCACTGTTGTTGTTGCTTATAGGTTTTCCCCACGAACAGAGGACACGTGTAGGTGTCCCTCTTGCATTTGACATGCAGTAAAGGGAGTAAAACAATAGTAAAACACACAAATACAACACCTGGGAGACAAATACCAAAGACAAGTAATAGTGTAGTGAAATTTGTATTTGTAATATTGTAACAAAAATGCCAATAAGATTTTAAAAAAGAACAATGTAGGGGTCATTATCACTGTGCCTCATAAGGGCAGCACAGTACATTAATGTTGGGGCTTCCGTTATATTTATCAACATTGTAAGTAAGAATTAACTTAATTGGGGCACCACCTTTGAATGAAGGAAAACTGATAAAACTATTAACCTCATCTCAAGTGATCAACCATTAATTTGGGGACACAGAGAACAAAGACCATGCGTGGCGGAGTCCTTGAATTTCCTCAGCATCTGCATGGATGTCTAAAAATAAAAGGTGTGATTATGTATATTAATAAAAGTTATTAATTAGCATCCAAGACCCATTACATCTACACAGAGCCATGTGGAGTGTCCATATTCTTGGCCATGTGCTATTCTAAGCTGTTTGTGCCCAGGTCGTTTACCAGTCTGCGATTCAGTCGCTGATCGGAGTAGGGCTCCATGGATCGGGTCCGATCAAGGAAGCGTGGTGGTCCAGTTCAGCTGCTGTTCTTTAAGGTCCAGGCCCACAGGACAGCGAGGTTGCCTCTGTTCTCTTTGTTGGACGAGTTAGCATTCTGCGCTAACATGCTCTGCTGCTGTTGCTCCTGGTGAAGTTAGCTGCTGTGGCTAACTTGAACCTTTTAACTTGGTTTCTGATGGGTGCCAGCTAACCAGGAAACTTCTGCAGGATGTCACATCACTGCAGTCAGAAGGCTGTTTTGGTGTATCTATTTGTGGGGCACACGGTAGAGAGCTTGGAGGGGAGAGGTCAGAGCAGGCCTCTGCCTCTAAAGTCAGAGCAGTGAAGAGCAGCCTTCTCACCTCCAAGGTGAGAGTGGAGAGAGGGGGAAGAATGGCCACCTGTGGTTTTGTCTGGAACGGGGCTTGGTAGATCCAGGAAATGACCTTGCACCTCTTAGGGGGAGGAGGTTACATTTACAGCACACAAATGAATGGATCTATGGCCTCCCTCGTGGCTCCTACAACAAAAATAGTAGGTTGGAGATTGTTTGTCTGAGTACAGCCAGTAGGGCCCCCATGGATTTTTGCCAAAGTGGATCAGGTTTCCACTGCCTTTACCCCAACCCAAAAATTCTTCACTGTGTCATTTATAAATGGCTTTTAGCCGTATCCAGACCACCAGTTGGCTGATTTTTCAGGTTGCTGCCCTCGCTTTTCAACCCCAACTCCTGTCACAGCCCATCAAGAGCCTCTTCATCCCAAAAAAACCACAGGGCACACATAAACACACACCCACTGAGTGTCATGGGTGTGTTACAGCATGACCGCTCTCCACCAATGGCTCAATACCTAATTTACAAGTAGAGTTAGAGACGGGGCCTTTTAATGGACATTTTCTGCTCCCCGTTATTGACTGCATACACACTCGCATGCAGTTTCCTCCCCTGCTGCTGCTGCTCTGAGGGCCTTTCTGACATGTCCTAGCTGACACGCGCCACTTCACAAATGCCATTCCTTCTTCTGCAGATGTGTACATGCACACACACACATTTACACACCATCCTCCCTCCCACAGACCCTGGGGTGAGTACAGGACAGACATCAGGGGAGCAGAGGCACCAGGTTGTTCAAATTTATACTGTTTTGTGATACTTGACCTTGCTTGGGGAAAAAAAAAAGATATTAGAGAAGAGCAAAACTTTCTTACACAAGTTTTTATAAAAGTAAATTTGCGCATTTGTGTGAGATGTAATGGTGTTATTATGTACTTACGAGACCTGTTTTTCTTTCCAAAACATCTGGGAGTGCACTAGAGAGTGTTGTCAGGACTTGCATTTGTTGTATGTGCTTGTTTTATATGAGTGTGTCCTCTTTAACTCCATGAACCCACGCTGGTGGGCTTGTCATGCCACGTTCCCGCCAAAGCGTCTGATCTCATCCGACAGCCATGCTGGGGGGACCAGCATGTAACAGGACATAGTCTTAGTTTGCAGGAGACAGGGGCAATGACACTCATACACTCGATGTGCATTGTTTTTTTGGGGGGGGGGGTTTGCACACCAACGTAAAGGAAAGCAGTGTGCTGGATTTCTAACACAGGACAGAACGAGAAAAACGAGAAATGGGATGCAGCACAATTTTCATTTTATCTTTTTTATCTGCTTTCAATAATTGTTCCAGCAACTGTAACATGGTGGCTCATTAGCTGGCACTGTTGCCTCATAGCAAGAGGGTCCTGAGCTGAAACCCGGGTGGGTCCCTTCTATGTGCAATTCTTGCCAGAAGCTCCAATTTCACCTGCCAGGTTAATGCAGCCTGTGAGGCCAAGACACTTTTGGAAAAGACATTCTTAATCTTGAGAGTTTCATTTTCTGGTTAAATAAATGGTTAAAAAATAAATAAATAAACAAGCCAAGAATTGTAATTTATTGTAAATGTTCGATTATTTGCACAGGCCTAGTAGAAAGTAAAGATTAGGAGAAATAACGAAAAGCCACGCAAAAATAGTTGTCAGACATTTTTCAAATTCCGATCAATTGGATCTTTCTTTCATTTAACATGTGGACGTCTTCTTTATGTTTTACATCCATAAAGAGGCAGTTCAATGTCAGTCTTTCTGTCTCATCTTTACATAAGCACCATTGCATTCCCTCAGTCCTGACACATGACAAACCTTCTAGGATTCTCTCCCTTGTTAGCTATGCTGCTTATGTGACAAGCTTTTCCCTATCAAAACCACTTCTGCAATGACACGTCTGAAAAGACTTCCCCAAAACCCTGGCCTCCTCTCTGCTTGCTGTGCAGTATTCATGCATGGGCATGTTGATTGAAAGATGTCTCTTAGGACAATCCACTGCTCACCAAAATATTCTCAACTTGAAACACTGTGAGCTGCGGACATAAAAGCCGTTATTTTCTGGAAGAAGCTCTGATGACGATCTGTCTGCTGCAGAGCTTTTTGCTTTCAGTGAAGTCAAAAGGAGGCTGAGATGGCAGGCGGAGGGAAAATGAAACGAGATGTAATAAGGATTGATAGAGTGGTCTGAAAAAATCAAGAGCAAAGCAGCAGTAAAGAAACGATGACAAAAGGGTGTTAGTGGCAGTTTTTATGTTGGAGTTTGACTGCGTGTGTCTGAGAGGCTGTGTGCCTGATCGTCATTGCTGTTAATGAGAAAAGCGCAACATGCACAGCGGACAAGCCTCATTGTTCCCTTTCCACTTGGGTGGTTTTTAAGTCCCCCGACATCCCATATCGGCAGCAAGGACCGTGAGAGCATACCCGGCACTGAAACGTCGATTAGTCACTTGTTTTTTATACGCACGCCATCTAAAATCTGGCTAAATCTGGTTTTGCTTAGCATTTTCACGTGCTGTGAAATTCAAAGAAGAGGCAGCTCACCTACGCACCAGACGTGCACAACCTGTCAGAAAAGTGCCGTGTTAGCTCTTGCTCAGATCCATCAGTTTCACAGCACACTTAGCAGAACACCACCTGGGCATGGCATGCTGGCCAGCGCGGGGAAATGCACGGTCTCCCTCTCTCTCTCTCTCTGCCTCTCTCTCACTCTCACAGCCAGTCAGACACACCGACTAGTGCCAAACTGCCAGACCGACACCACCTGTCGTTCATCTTACGGGAAGCATCACACTTACACAAAGTCTCCCACCAAGTCTTGCATTAGAAAGTTACCTGCATACATTAACACTGAGTCAAAGTATTTTCAAATCTTCTCCCTCAGTGTGAGTGTGAGTATCAGATGGTTGTTTTTAGTGTTAGTGCAGTTCAGTTAACTGTTGGTAATTTTACAGTTAAACTTTTTGATAGTTGTTTTGTTGCAAGTAATTGCTAAGAGTTAATCAGGCATGCATTCATGCATTCAGGAACGCTCCCACATACACTGCAGCCTCCTTAGCCAACAACATATTCTTTGCTGCCAGCGTCCATAGCCACTGCTCACCGTAATGGCATCTGTCTGGCATATGGGAGCTCCGTAGGGTCATCCAGACAAGCACGCTGTCACCCACTGCCTGCTGCTACCTGAACCCTCTACAAACTGCATTTTCTTTCCTTTCCTTTCCAGCCTCTTCTTTACTTTACTTGCACGTTTATTTTATTGAGTCTACCTCTCTGCCATAATTCCTACGTTTCCCTTCCTCCTCCTTCTATATGATGACACACTTGTTTTCTATAACGATAAATATTCCTTATCTTTGCCACTCCAAATGACTTTTACTTCACTTTGTGTCATAAATGAGCCATTGTGCCTCTCTACTGGAGCCAATAGAAAAGCTGTGAAAAGAAGGATCCGGGACAGGATACGCGGAGCAGTTCAAAATCCAAAGTCTGTCATCATCTGTGTTCAGCTGCACAGTGATTGGCTGTTGTGTTCACTGAAGTGAAGTGAGGGGAACAGTGAAAGATGAGGGTGAGCCAGGAAAGGCACCCTCCCGACCACGGTACAAAGAGGCTCACCATGATAATTTCAATATGGCAGCATATCATCTGTGCATATTGTGCTGTAGTGCTCTTGACTTTGCATCTTTCACAGAATACTTTGCATTTGGATTCAGACTCTCAGCTCTATGGAGTTTGGAAAAAGTGCAGATGGAATATATTTCCTCTAAAGTTGAGCTTTTTTCGGGTTTGCCATTTTTCCCTCACAAATGCAATTCTCTCTTTTGTGTTAAAATATTGCCTAATCCACTTTGGCACATATGAGACCCTCTTCCACATCACGTTAGCCTCCCCCTAGCTGTCCAAGTGCTGCACTGGGAAAGACTGCTATGGGCACTGAGAGCTCTCCTCCAAAGCCCAAATGGCATCACTGGCCTTTTGTGTCTGTGAAATATCGTCGACTGGGTCTTCCATATGGTGACATCTGCCTGATGGGACCAAGATGCCATATCCCAGTGCCTTCCAAAAAATCTCTCCTTTAGTTGGCTTTGATGGATGACTTGTGCAGCCACAGCACTTTCCCCAGCCACACACTCACATGTGCACTCGCTTGCACAGACAGACAGGTCTGTTATCTTGGCTGTGCCATATGCAGCGTAGCTATCAAATCAACCTATGTGCACGAGCTAGCTAAGCAATTAAACTCCAGATCCTCATCCACACTCGACTGTTTTAACATCTGGCATCCTTGTTCTAATGTGTGTGTGCCAACCAGCTCTTCTGCTACTATAATCGGCTACAAAACATGCTGCACAACTGAATCTTTTATATGAACACAATGACTTTTTTCACTCACTCTCTCTTTAAAGTGACTTTTGATTTCTTTGTGTTCTTTCTTTAAAGTTTTTTTCCTTTTACTGTCATGGTAACTTCTGCCAGTAAGTCAGGAACGATACAAATGAACATCATTCATATGTTGTACGGATTGTGCTTACTCGGTGGAGTTGACGCGAACTGTTATTTGTGTTTGTTTGTATACCTTGTGCATAACTTTATCCAATATTGTAATGATGGAGGACAGCTCGTTTCAAGGGTCTGCCACTTGAGCTTTGTGAGGTCCAAACATCCACTTACACTGTACCCACCTAAGCAAACTGCCTCTCTATCTCCCTCTGCCCCCCACCCCCTGCCCTATGACTCATCACTGGTTCATTCAATGAGGGTAAATGGCTGTTCTAGCAGAAGCAGTCAATATGCTCAACACTGCACATTGGCTTTCTCTTCTCTCCTCCAACTCCTGTATATCGTCTCTGTACTCTCAATATGTGAATATTACCTGTGACCAGAGCAGTTCTATTGAACAAATGAGAAGGATTGTGGTTAGGGCAGAAATAGTTTGTGCATCACATTTGTATACACAGTATTTAACTGAACTGTCTGGGGACCTTACAGCTTGAATAATAATTTCAACTACTACACTTAGTTCTTTTTTTATTTTATGCTACATTTATTTATCAGACTAAGAAAGTTTAGATTTAAATATTTTATCAAAACATACAACATGAGACCGCATGTATGAGTTATTTATTCCTGTTCAAGTTACTAGCCAACACTCAATTGCTTTACCATAATATCTTCATAGCTTAATGACACTTTTTAAATTTTAGAGTTCATTCATACTTGATATTTGCATAACCTTTGCTGAATAAAGACCAATGTGGCTCTAAGTGCTAATTACAGTACAAGTTGATTAAATATTATCTCTAACAGCAGTACAAATAGAAAAGAAATCAGTTATTTTGGTCTAAACTGAGATAAAAATTAATTAATGACTACTCGACTTTTCATTTAAAAATTTTTTTTTTATTGAACTTCATTTTTAAAAGAAAAAAGCATATCTCTCTCTGTTGTTCCTTATTAGGCGATTACTTATCAATTAGCTGAATTGATTCTGCAGTTCTTGTTGACCAAAACCTCAATTTAACTAAACCTGCCAGAACCTAGCAGGGAGCGAGGGGCAAAAGCATCCACTGCAAAACAAAGTTTCATTATGAAATGGAATGCAGAACCAATCGCTTTATCTCAATGATCATGTTTTTATAGTCGTTACAATTCAAAGTAATAATGAAAAATAACATTTGATTAATTGTACAGCCCCAAAAGTTGACGACTGATTACATTATTGCAGTTACAAAGCCATTTTTTAGCAGTTTGCTAGAATTAGCATTACACTACTGGTTATATCTGACTCATTTGTGCTTGAGTTTTTCTGTTCCACCACCTTACTGTACAAAAGAGCTCTCATTTTCTACAAAAAAAGGACAAGCAGAACTTGAGGATCGACCCCTTAAGGCGTCCTTCAAATGCACTTGATAAAAAAATTTCTGCAGCAAACCAGTGACATGTTGGCCTGAGGCTGAAAGGCATGAGTATGCGAGCCTCTTATCTTGAGTGACTTAGCATGAGGTGCAAAGTGATGCTCCACCCATGGCGGATAAAGCAGTGACCTGAACCAGTGAGCCATAATGTGACGTTGGAAGCTCCGTATCTTCCTTCACATGTTTGTGTGATCCACATCGCCTGCAGTGACATAACCACTTTGTGTCTGTGTGTGATCTTGATCTTGTTGATCTTCAGAGAACATTGTGCTCCTTCCATCCACTGTGGAAGGGGAGGGTGAGCAAGTACCTTTCTTTAAAAAAAAAAAGTGAAAAAAAAAAAAAACTTGTAAATTTCCATGTATGCGGGTAAAAGAAATGTCTCAGGGGCAGAGCAGGTTGAAAGGGTGCATTGATTCACCTTAATCCTTTAAAATCCTATGAGTGACGCAGGGATGTGATATGCTAATGACTTGTCTCTTTCTGCCTCAGGTGACAGAGTACCTGAACAGTCAAGAATCTGCCAAGAGTGCCAGGGTAAGTCACTTCATCCCAGCCACCACCTTATTGTCTTTCTGTCTTTTCTTCTTCTTTTTTTTCCCCAGCTTTTCTGTCGTCTCCTCCTGTAGTTTGTCTGCCTCTCTGAGAAATCTAGCGGTGCCAAAACAAGAATGCATTACAACATTAATTACTTTTCCTCAGAAAACTATCAGAGAAAGTGTATCTTCTCCTTGCTGCTTTTCTCTTTCACAAGATGTCACACATTACATTGGCAGTCAGCATTGTCCCATATGGATTGCTGCCCACAGTCTGTGCAGGTCCATACTGTGAAAATGGGGGTAGGGATTTGTGCAAAAGAGTGCAGTGGGGATAGAAAGGAAGGAATGAATAGGATGTAGGGTCTAGCACACATGGCTCTCATGTTAAAATGAGTCATGTCAGAGTTTTGACATAACAATCCGCTGCAAATGTATTTATTCTTTGACCAGTAAACTGTCTGGCCAGCCAAAAGAAACTGGCAGCAAAAGATTGGAAAGGAACCCAGGAAATTTAAAAACAATAAGCGCTTTCAGACCAGAGTTCTAGGGACTAGTTGGAGGAGGTTGCAATTTAATGTGTATTGCTATCCACCCCCTATAACATTCTTACCCTATGTGTGGCACACATGTACAGGTGGGCTGTATGAGTCCAGCTCTCCAAACACACGGTGGGTGCGATTGTTTATTTTCTTGTAATACTGTTTTAGTTTCTCCACTTTCTGTATACATTGCTTCACTGTGTGTGGACGCCTAAGGTAGTGAGTGGAAATGCGATCTTCACTGAGTCAACATTACATTGTACTTCCTCCTTTACATATACAGTCATGGTAAAAGGAAAGTACAGCCTCTTTCAATTTTAAGGTTTTATGTATCACAACATATTTTTAAAAAATCATCTGGTCCTTACCAGGTCTTAATATTAGGTAAAGACATCCTCAGGTGAGCAACAACACATGACATATTACACCTTAATGCGGAAGCAATGTGAAAAACTAAGTACACCCCATGATTCAATAGCTTGTAGAACCACCTTTACCAGCAATAACTTGAAGTAATCATTTTCTCTGACTTCATCAGTCATTGCAGAGGAATTTTGACCCACTCTTCTTTACAACGCTGCCTCACTTCATTGACGTTTCTGGGAATTCCTTTGTGCACAGCTCTCTTAAGGTTCCACCACAGCATTTCAGTCAGGTTAAGGTCTGGACTTTGACTGGGCCATTGCAACACCTTGATTCTTTTCTTTTTCAGCCATTCTATTGTAGATTTGCTGCTATGCTTGGGATCATTGTCCTGTCCGTGACCTAATTTTGACCAAGCTTTAGCTGTCGGACAGTTGGCCTCACATTTACCAAGGAGTCCATGGTCGACTCCATGACTGCAAGGTTCCCAGGTGCTGTGGCTGCAAAACAAGCCCAAATCATCACCCCTCCACCACTGTGCTTGACAGTTGGTATGAGGTGTTTGTGCTGATATGCTGTGTTGGGTTTTCACCAAATGTGGTGCTGTGCATTATCAACAGACATCTCTACTTTGGTATTATCTGTCCAAAGGACATTGTTCCAGAAGTCTTTTGGTTTGTTCAGATGCAACTTTACAAACCTAAGCAGTGCTGCCATGTTCTTTTTAGAGAAAAGAGGCTTTCTCCTGGCAACCCTTCCAATCAAGCCATACGTTTTCTAATTGTACTGTCATGAGCTTTATCATTTAACATGCTAACTGGGTTTTTGCAGCTTTTTTGTTCATTGTACAGTCTGACCTTAGGGTGAATTTGCTGGACATCGTCTCATGGAAAGATTGGCAGCCGTCTAGAATGTTTTCCACTTGTGAATAATCTTTCTCACTGTGAAATGATGGACTTCAAATTGTTTGGAAATGGCCTTATAACTCTTACCAGATTAATGGCCAGCATCAATTGTTTCTCTAAGACCATTGCTTTATCTTTCCTCTTTGGCATTGTGTTAACACACACCTGAATGCTCCAGACCAGCAAACTGCCAAAACCTCTGCTTTTATAGAGGTGCTCACACTTGCTGATGATCAATTAATCAAGTGCATTTATTTGGCAGCACCTGGCTGCTACTTGCCCTTTTAATTCCTATGGAAGCAGTAAAGGTGTACTTAGTTGATAAATAAATAATGACATGGTTTAATATGGCATGCGTTGTTGTTCATCTGAGGTGATATTTATCCAATTTTAAGA
Organism: Paratilapia polleni; assembly: GCA_015106735.1. NCBI lineage: Eukaryota > Metazoa > Chordata > Actinopteri > Cichliformes > Cichlidae > Paratilapia > Paratilapia polleni. The sequence continues at coordinate 118,867 of VUQI01061921.1, forward strand.
CTTGCTAAGGACCAGATAATTGTTTTTATTATGTCCTGATACATAAAATTGAAAGAGGGTGCACTTTCTTTTTACCATGAATGTAAGACTAATAAAGCCTGGACCTCAGTGATGATCCATTTCTCTGTGTTTTGTTCTTTTTTTTTGTTCTTTTTTTTTTTTTAAGAGCTTAGCTAAAACTGTTGTTTATACAGCTGATTTTAGACTTTTTAAAATGTGCCAGTTGCCACGCGTACATCTAGGTCAATTACTGTATAATTACACTCAAAGGTTCTTGTTTTACTGGAGTTAATACCCTGAAGTAGGTAAACAGGAACTATGAAAAGTTCTTCCAGTCCAAAAACACCTAAAGTACATAAATGTAATTAAGGTTAAGAAACTAGAAAGGCATTGCCTGTTTTAGCCAAAACATACTATAGCATGTTCTTCTGTGCCATAGAGCTCCAAAAACTATTTAAAAACCAGTTAGCCAAACCATTCACAATCAATTACCATCCTGCGGCATTAAATACTCACCACTGCGCCAGTACACCGCTGAAAATACTCTCAAATAAATGCACCATTTGTGACTGTTTAACGTGTTAAAACTACATTACCCAGCTATTTTAGGAAATCATTTAGCCTTTAAAACATAAATAAATAAATATTTAGTAGCAACCACAGCCCCAGGCACAATGGAGACATGAACAATTACACTCACATTTATGGTTATGGTCTTTAGGTTGGGTGTTTTAACAGTAATAAAATATAAGAAATTATTTAAAAATAACAGAGCAGTAATAAAGGTCTGTTCAAATAAGTCCTGCTGACAAGGGCTGAAACCCACAGACTTTGACAGGATTGGACAAAAAATGCCTTTCACAAGAGCCCTGGGAGCTTGCAATAGACACTTGGATGTCATTTTGTTTACTCTTGTAAAGCATGATGGCTCTACATTCTAAAAGAATCAGTCCCTCCTGTGCTCCTTTAGCTACCCGGCGGTTATACAGCATGCCCAGACAATGAGTCAGTCAGAGGTGGAATTGACTGTAATCACAATCGGAGTTACTGCCATGTTTTCAGGGTGTCAGGGAGGAGCAGAAAAAAGGCAGCGGAGTGAGAAACGGGGAAACGGCTTCATTCATTTCATTCATCCTAATAACTACTGCTAATTAGCACAGTCGCTAATTAGGTATGAATCACAGCGTTAACAGCTGAACGCGCATGCTTCTGAGAGCCATAAAAGACACATCCCACACAGACAGCAGACCTGTGCATATACACACAAACACCCCCGTGGACTGGACAATTTCTATCACATTTAGAAGGGCAGTAACTAACTGGGTGCTTTTCCAAACTACACACACTCTTTGCCAACCGCATTGTGGTAAAGGCGACATTTAGGGAAACGTGATGGTTTATGATGCAATGCAGGAGTGTCGATGTAATGGAATAGGAGAAGTAAAAGACTGGGTGGTATTCGAGGCACTGCGGGCTTCCTGGATGGGCAGGCACAAAGAGTCTGATTAAATGGTGATGGAGATGATGATGATGATGATGATGCAGGCCCTTCGCACTGGGCTGTGAAAGCAGCGGTCTCACTCTCCCTCAACATTGCACTGTAGCTCTCTGTCTCCACTTCACTTTTCTTTTTTTTTTTTTTTTTCTTGGCCATTTAACATGCAATGTGCTGGACAGGTTATTGGAAGTTCCATTCACAGCAATAGGATATTTTACCACATTCTGCCGTTATTTGCTTTAGTATGGCCAATGAAATCTGTCTCTGTCTTCCCATCAGCTCAACATTTGGCGCTATGGAGACTTCCGTGCGGACGATGCAGATGAGTTTGGTTACAGCCGTTAAAAAAAAGAAAAGAAGAAGAAAGAAAGATGCACGAAAAAACAGAACCGACCATCCAATAAACACCATTCCAAAGACCAACATGGACAGCAAGTGATGCTTCGGACAGAAGATGAAACTAAACGACAAGCTCGCGACTTGCTCTTCCCTCTTATTTAACATTTGAAACCTCCCATCTGGCTTTTCTTCTGCTCTTACATCTCTCTTTTCCTGCTAGCCCCTGCACCTCCAAATAGAGCATGCTAGCAATGCTAAAAGAAAAAAATAATTATCATGCAAGAATTGCTTTCCTTTCATCCTTTATTTTCCTCATCGACAACTGCCAGCTGAAGCAGCCTGCACTATTGCCAGTCTGTTATTTGCCATGTTACCCTCAGCAGTACCTGTGTGAATGATAAGTGATACCTACGTATGTGTTTCAGCCAGTCATCTTCTTTGCTCTTTGATGCTCTAGCCCAGTCCCTGCTTTCCTGTTTACTCGAAGGGAACAGCTGTTTTGCAGGAGAACGCTCAATTTTTTAGCAAACTAATTCTTCCCTACTGAATTTCTTGTAAATGTGAGGATATGTTGAAAGGTGTAAATTGCTTTGTTTTAGAAAAGTTGCTGTAGGTGGAGCCACACAGACTTAAAAAAAAAAAGAAAAAAGGATGAATTATTTTTGTCTTCAATGTATATCTGTGTGATTATGACATTTGCAGATGTTTTTGTGGGGAGTGTTTTGTCGTTTATTCACCATGTCACACTTTTATGACCAGTAAATATCAATGCCTTCATGTGGCATTTTATCATCTCTTCTTCTGTAAAGTTTACATTCTAATAATGGTAATGATCCTGTCTCTGGCAGTCTCTTCTCTTTCTGTCTCTGTATGCCATGGCAGATACAGTGTTTGAATTTGTTTCCACATAATGGACCTTTGAATTCTATTAAAAAGCTGATGAATAAAAATAATAAGCAAACTGAGCCTGTTTTGTTTTCCTCATTTAAAATTAAAGAATGTTAAAAATGTGCCCTTAGATTGAAAGACAATCCTTCATCCACAAAGACTGACAGTGAGCTTAGCTCAGAATTTGAGTTTGGACTGGATTTTATAAAACACTTGTGCCAAAATTTAAGAGCACTTCTATGCAGATAAAAGGTTTTGTTTCCTGTAAAACACTGTATTCCAGCAGAGGTCTTTGACTAAAAGCTTGCCAGTTTGTTTTTTACCCACAAAATTTGAAATTAGCAATGCTAATTTGTCTAAGTTTGAGCTTGTTTAACCTTCACCTCCAAAACCTTTAAAATGTGTCACTTCCAGCAGTTCTACTCATCTACTGCTAACAAACAGGGTGTAAAATCAACTGTTTTCACTTAATAGTTGAAAGTTTATGTAAGTTGTGCAGAAGCACAGCTTCTGAATTTACATGAGGGTGATCATTTTTCATTTTTCAAGTGCATGTTTGAAGTGCAACCAAAACAATAAAACATAATTCTGTGATGGATTACTCAAAGCAGATTTTTAAAATAAAACCTTTTACGCAGTATGAATCTGTGGATTGCATCCGTCCCATTGGTTGAAACAAAATATGTTTTGTAGCTTCTTTGCAACAAGAGTCGTATTTGAAGCTTTGTCTACAGTCAAGGCCAAAGTTATTTATTCTTTGAAAAAGTTTTATTTTACTTTTCATTAGTTTCAGCTTTCTTCGTTATAATATGGAGGGTATTTGTCAGGGGCAGAATTTTAGAAAAGCTTAGGAAGTTTACTCAAATGTCCCAATAAACATCCATCTAAGCCCCGTCAGGCAGGTTGTTTTGTCAGACATGACCAAAATTGACTAAAACTAAGAAAGTTTCCTCTAAATTTTCTAAGTTTTATCTTAGTTAAATTAGTAGTATATTAGGGCGCTGTGGTGGTTAGCACTGTCACCTCACAGCAAGAAGGTCCTGGGTTCAAATCCATGCATGTTCTCTGTGCCTGCCTGGGTTCCCTCTGGGTTCCCCATCTTCCTCCCACAGTCCAAAGACATGCATGTTAGGTTAATTGGTGATTTTAAATTGGCTGTGAGTGTGAATGGTTGTCTGTCTCTCCGTGTTAGCCCTGTGACAGCCTGGCGACCTGTCCAGGGTGTACACCGCCTCTTGCCCCGTGCCAGCTGGGATAGGCTCCAGCCCCACCGCCACCCTGAATTTGATAAGCAGAAGAAAATGGATGGATGGTTTCAGTTAATTTTCTTATTTCATTTAACTGTTTTTCCCCCACAGCTAGTTCTAATTAACTTTATATATATATATATATATATATATATATTTTTTTTTTTTTTTTTTTATTTTTTTTAAATTTTTTTTTTTTTTTTTAACATAAATATAC
>VUQI01061921.1:125189-141113 GCA_015106735.1 Paratilapia polleni
AACGCTAATCTCGAGACTTGAGAAACCAATGGGTGATGATGCCATGGTAGCTATGTCCATCTCTTATACTGTCTATGGATGGAACTAATTGTCTTAACCCCTTGTATCGGAAACATTTTGATTCCAAAAGCAAAAAGCTACCTTGCAAGTGCCCCCTATGAAACTGGAGGTCCATAGAGTGTGAGTTCTCAATTATATTACAAGCTCTCTAATCCAGTGCTTGTAAGCCTCAACTCCTCACCTCTGACTGTCTGAGATGACCATATATAGAAATCTGTGCCAAGGAGACATCAGCTCAGCACAGCAGCTGAAAAAAAAAAAAAAAAGCACTTGAAACCAAGCATGTTGCTCCTGATCCACCAGAAATCTGGTTTCTTCTGTGCATGTGTGAAAAGGACTTCTTCTTGTTTACTCCTTTCGCAATAGGAGTCCTTGACATATGCACTGCATTACTGCTGTACATAAAATGGTTTACAGAAGTGCATCAAAGCAATTTACAACAGATTGTAGGGTTAAAATAAACATTTATCTTTGAGTTAACTAGTTGTTTTTCCTTTAAAAACGTTTTTTTTTAAAATCTTCTTTTGGTTAATAATGTCTAATATATGGCACTAATTAAACAGAAAATTAAATTCCCTTTATTAAATAAACACTGTTTTGGTAAAGAATATCTGATTTCATCATCCATGAACAAAAATGTTGGTTTTAAAAAAAAAACAGGTATGCTCTTTAGCATTAGTTGCATGACGTAAACGCAAATAAATAAATAAATAAAAATAAATGAAATTAAATAAAAACTATATAATGCTTATTTATTATTATTATTATTTTAGTGGTACTCTGAGAATCCCAATAAATATATTTTCATCACTGCGTATCTCTAAAGGTTTATACCAGTTAACAACATTAAGTGTGGCTTTAATTGAAGCTTTCCTTTACAAATTTCTGCATTTAAGAAAACACACACACAGTGTTCGGCAACAGAAGAAATCAACTTCAACAGTCACATGAAAGAAGACCTCTTTGTAGAAACAAGTAAAAATATAAAGCGTACAATTCTTTACAACACTGATATTGATGTGAACATAATATACAGACGCAAGAAAATGACAGGAGCTATACACATTTTCGTACATGTGAGAATAAATCAGGTTTCTGTCCAGGAATCGGGTAGTGCCAAAGCACTTGGAGCAATGTGAAGCCAGAGCTTTTGGTTCACATGTCTTCACTACTATATGCGGACCTGATTATTTGAAACTTTGGCCACATTTATAATATGTGCATCCAAAATTGTAACAGCATATACAAGACAGAAAATTAGCAAAACACAATACTAGATATTTCTTCTGATCTTTCTTTGTTCTTGATTTGTTTCCTTGAATGTATCTTCATCAGTTTTTGCAGCCATATGATAAAAACATCCAACATAAAAAAAATAAAGGGGCTGCAATAAAGTGCCCATAAACATTTAATATGGCCTGCCAAATAAATAAATGCTCCATTCCACATTAAATGACTGTTAAATGGTAAATGGACTGGTACTTATATAGCGCTTTTCTACTCATTCACTACTACTCACTGTTAATCATAAAGTACCCACACTTTGCCAAATCTTACATAAACCACATCGTTGCCTCCTCAAATCACCATATATATCTTTCAAAGCTTATTTCATGAAGAACAACCCTGAAGATGACACTCCAATAATAGAATTCAACAGTACTGTTTTAGTAGGTCTGTTACTTTGTGAAGGTCACCCTGACAACATTTATTTCACGCCTGCTACATCAGTGTCGAAAACATGCAGATTCTGTGACTGAATGGCTTCAATTCCAGTAGAGATTCATCAGTTTAAAAGTTGTTTTAATGATGGCTCTGTTTGTGAAGAACTAAATCCACTGTGAGTAGACTGCTAAAAAAAACCCTAATCACTGCCTTTAAATGAACATTTTTAACTGAATTTCATGGGAGTTTTGTTTCAGGGCAGAGTTTAAATCACAAAGCAAACCACCGCATTATTCACAACGCTATATAGGCAAAAAAAATAAATAAAAACAAAAACAAAAAACCCTCATCATTGTGTCAGGGTCTGACTGAGAAGCCATGACAAGAGACACAAAAGGAAGGAAAATATCATGAGATGGTCACACCGATTCAGTATGGTGAGATTGCGTGAGTGTGGGTTGGTGAAGAGCGAGATGTTGGATAGCACAAAGAAAACACAGATGTACAGCAGAAAAGAGCCCCGGCCAGATTAAGCAATGGAGAGAGTTGAGAAAACACTGGGCCCAAGTGTCACCAATTGTCCTGATGGCCAGCTACTCCCACCTACTGCAGCACAGAAATAGATAACACAGGCAGCACAGACAGGCAAGCAGACCATTGCAACTGCTAAATAAAAATCCCATGCACAGTCCTTTAGTCCAAATTAAATCCCACTCGTCTGTTTCTGCAGCCAAAAATGTCACTCATTTTTTAAATGTATTATTATTACTAGAGTTTATTAATAAAAGGAAGGGAAAAAAGGGCAACTGCTAGAAAATGTTTTTCACTCAGCCTTTGAAGAGGCACGTTATTGACAGGCAGAGCCTAGGCAGGGGACCAGAGAAATGTGGAAAAACTAACCATTTGTGCTGGAATCTGTAGCTTACAAGCCGCAGAGATGCACTGAAGAATAGGAACCACTCCAGTATCAGAACTGTTTAATCTGCACCCAATGAATAGCACGAAAACTGACATTGTTCACAAGGTGTAGTATAAAACATACACTTGGGCACTTCATTAGGTACACCTTGCTAGTATCAGGTTGGACCCCCTTTTGCCTTCAGAACTGCCTTAATTTTTTCATGGCACAGATTCAACAAGGCGGTGGAAACATTCCTCCGTGATTTTGGTCCATATTGACATGATAGCATCACACAGTTGCTGCAGATTTGGTGGCTGTACATCCATAATGTGAATCTCCCATTCCACCACATCCCAAAGGTGCTCTGTTAGATTGAGATCTGGTGACTTTTGATGAGCCAGTGTAAAGTGTAGCCTCAGTTTCCTGTTCTTAGCTGACACGAGTGGCACCCAGTCTTCTTCTGCTGTAGCCCATCTGCTTCAAAGTTTGATGTATTGTGCATTCAGAGATGCTCTTCTGCATACCTTGGTTGTAACAAGTGGTTATTTGAGTTGCTGTTGCCTTCCTATCAGCTTGAAGCAGTCTGGCCATTCTCCTCTGACATCAACAAGGGATTTTCACCCAGAGAACTCTATTAATGCAAAAATAGGAGTGATCATAGGACTGAAAATTACTGAAGGTAAATGTGTAGCTTTGGGCACAGGGCATGTGATTTACAGAGCAGATATGTATTCTGTAGGAGAAAAATAACATGCAATTTAATTTCAGCTGGCTTTTAAAATGAAAAACAACTGCAGTGGGAACAGAGCGGCTTGGGTGTTTCCTTCTTGAGATTAGAAACTCTGAAGGAGTGACCAGAGGTTGTTATTCCAAACTGCTTTGAAAGAGGGTGACCATAATAGAAGTTTGCCTACTCAACATTCAAATTGTGTTTTTAAGAAACAGCTCCAGCCTGGAAGATATGTTTTTCAATTAGACATGGCAGAGGTACTTTTATTTTATATGACTTTCTCTGTGGTTGAGAGATGACACACGGTTTAAGTTTTTATTTAACATGTAAGAACCAAGGGCATAAATTACTATTCATGATGAAACTTTGTATTGTATCAGTTGGAAAGTGCATACTGAAGCAGGTGTCATTAAATTATTCTGAATATATGTGTGGAATTTAAAGTTAAGACAGGTACAAATAAAAAGTGCTGCCAGCATCCCTCCCCTCTGGATGCCAGTTATAATTTCAAGGTGCTACGCAGCAGTCAGCAGCCACCAAATCAAAGATGGCTCAAGCAATTTATCACTGGTGTTCATGTCCAATTACCACAAGTTGGGATGAGAAATATGCTCTAAGGGCAATTAAGAATCCTGTCTGTGCTGTGAGCTGACTCATGGACTCGGTAAGATGTCTTTGTCTTTTAGATCCACGTCCTTCCTCTGTCTTTTTTTGTCACAAACTATTCATCGTCTCTTATACTTTCTCTCCCCGTCTGCCTCATTGCTTTCCCTCTCTGAGCTGATGAGATAGCAACTCAGCCACGTGCTAGAGAAGAAAAGGAAAGAAAAGAAAGCGACCGTGGAAGACATGAAAAGTGGTTGTCTGTTTGAGTTGTAAGTTAAGCCCTCTGATTTCATCTCCTCTCTGTTTGTAAAGCTGTCATAGTTGAAACTACGCCCAGCGGACGTAACAGCCAGATTACAGAGAACTGTTGTCAGCAAATTGCTTGCTTAGAAATGTCGATTATAAGGGGTCTTCCACAGCATCTGAGGCAGCCAAATCAGAACTGTGTCAACACCAATTAAACCATGAAATGTTGCTTTGTTTTGAAGGTATTTGTAAGAGAAAAGCAGCCATCACAGAGGTCCTTTTTCAATCAGGCAAATAATGCTTTTCCTGTGATCTCTCTATGTGTGCGCACAACGACGCTCCCGGAAAGGCAAAAAAGAAATCAATGATTTGATGTGAACAAAAAGCAACAGTAGAGGAAATATGTTTTTTTTATGAACCAAAGACATGTTTTCCTCTGAGGGGTCTGAGGAGAAAATAAATCTTAATAATTCACAAACCAAGGAAAGAAGGGAGAAAGAAAACAAAGAAAGAAGAGAAATGTTAAGGAATAAAGTAATGGAGATAAATGGAAGGAACTGGGAAGAAATTGGGACAAGATGCCAAACACATAAAACAGCTCATGCATCACTCCAATGATGGATTACTTTTAAATTTGAGATTCCTTTAAGACTCCTCTTTTAACAAGCCAAAATCTAAAATATGTGGTTTGAAGTGCATTTGATTCCGTTTAATCTTCTGAATTGTTAATTTACTGTTCATGCCACCTAATTTTATGCCTCCCCTCTCTAAAAATATTTCATTGCTTCCCTGCCTTTCCTTATCTCTGAGTAACACCCGCTCACGTCCTGCCCTCTGTCCTCCAGTGGTCCAGTTTGTATCCAGTATTCACCTGCTTTAGTCCCTTCAGGCTGGCAGCCATCATCAGACTGGCCAGCTCACATTCAGACAGCTCTTCGTGAATGTATTTATAATTTTAGGCATGGAATCCTCTCTGTAAGGGCTTCTCCTGTCTGTCTGGCAGTTATGAATGACACTTTGTTAACACATCACACAGTGCTACACACATTGCCAAAAGGGATACTGCAGTTATTGGGAGGTAGTAGCAGTGTTAATTAGTGGTTGTTGTTTCTCAGCGGCATCCAAAAACCAGCATTCATGTTTTCAGGACAAGCTGTGCACATGGGGTCAATGAAAATTATAACGAAATCGACTAATGACCTTATTTTCATCCCATAATACTGTTTATATTTAAGAAAATAAAAATTAAAAACTAACTTTTGAAACTTAGAACTATGATATAAAGTATCACAACTTTTGTCAGCTGAAACAATACACTGAAAAAAAAAGCAGGCATTCAGTGGCTTGCATAGATATGCAGAATTGTGCCGGTTTGTTCCTGATTTGGTAAATCGACTAAATCACCTAGACACCGACATTTAATGCATTTTCTTTGTTTGCATGATGGTGTTTTGAGCTTGCTTTGTTTTGTGATCCAGTAGATCACTGGTATTAGCAGCAGTGTCTGTTTTTCAGAAGTTGATTAAACCTTTAGCAGCTACTTTAATCTTTTGTGCTAATAACCAGTAGCAACGGAATAGACATGCCCAGTGATTTGAAGGGTTCGAAAGTAATTTAGATACACACATTAAGTCAAAAATAATAATTATGTTTAATATTGGGAAAATGAATCTTTTGCAGTTAATGGGCCACTTGAAGATGTTGGATCCATTGATGTCACTGGGTGCTTTGTAGCTTCCCTGGAGGTCTTGCTTGTTGTGGGTGTTTCTGTCTTTCTAATGGTTTCATGCACAGTAGCTTAGTGTGAATGAGACCAAATGAGTGACCTGACCTGTTGAAGATTTATTACATCTTCTACCTGAAAAGCTCAAATAGTTGTTTTTTTTTTTGTGTGACAAAGGAATAGGAATTAAGAGGGTAAGTAGCAGCCAGGCGCTGCTAATGCACTTGATCATCAGCAAGTGTGACCACCTCTATAAAAGCAGAGGTTTTGGCAGTTTGCTGGTCTGGAGCATTCAGGTGTGTGCTGACACAATGCCAAGGAGGAAAGACAACAGCAATGATCCTAGAGATGCAATTGTTCCTGGGAATGGTTATAAGGCTATTTCCAAACTAATTGAAGTCCATCATTCCACAGTTACAAAGATTATTCACAGGTGGAAAACATTCAAGATGGTTGCTAGTCTTCCCAGGAGGGGACATCCCAGCAAATTCACCCCAAGGTCAGACCGTGCAATGCTCAGAGAAACTGCAAAAATAACCCAAGAGCTACATCTCAGACTCTAAAGGCCTCAGTTAGCATGTTAAATGTTAAAGTTCATGACAGTACAATTAGAAAAAGAATGAACAAGTATGGCTTGTTTGGAAGGGTTGCCAGGAGAAAGTCTCTTCTCTCTAAAAAAGAACATGGCAGCACAGTTTGCAAAGTTGCATCTGAACAGACCACAAGACTTCTGGATCAATGTCCCCTGGACAGACGAGACCAAAAGTGTGATGTCTGTTGATAATGCACAGCGTCATGGCAAAAACCAAACACAGCACAAACACCTCAAACCAACTGTCAAGCACAGTGTTGGAGGGGTGATGATTTAAGCTTGTTTTGCAGCCACAGGACCCGGGCACCTTGCTGTCATTGAGTCGACCATGAACTCCTTTATACACCGAAGTATTCTAGAGTCAAAAGTGAGGCCATCTGTCCGACAGCTAAAGTTTGGTCAAATTGGGTCATGCAACAGGACAATGATCCCAAACACACCAACAAATCTACAACAGAATGGCTAAAAAAAGAAGAATGAAAGTGTTGCAATGGCCCACTTGAAGTCCAGACCTCAACCTGATTGAAATGCTGTGGAGGGACCTTAAGAGAGCTGTGCATAAATGAATGCCCACAAACCTCAATGAACTGAAACAATATTGTAAAGAAGAGTGAGCAATAATTCCTCCACAATGATGTGAGAGACTGATAAAGTCATTGTGAAAACAATTACTTGTTGTTGTTGTTCTACAAGCTACTGAATCATGGGGTGTACTTATTTTTTCCACACACTGCTGCATTTTGGTTTAGTTTTTGATAAATAAATAATGACACAGTGTAATACAGTGTCATGTATGTGTTGTTGTTCATCTCTGGTTGTATTTACAAACCTGGTATTTAAGACCTGGTAAGGACCAGATGATTTTTTATCATGTCCTGATACATAAAACCTTCAGATTGTAAATTCTTTTTTACATGACTGTATGCTGAACGCTCTGAGGCTCTGGTCATGAAACCCGTTTTCCTGGAGAACATTCTTGACCTACTGCATGTGCAATCATAATTTTTTTCTTCATCCACAGGTCCTGTGCTCCTCGATGTAGAAGGGCTAGTTTTACTTTGTACACCTGCTTTTCTAAAACTTATCTAGCTGTTGATTTTGGGAAATCATACTCTGAATATCTCTCTGACAGATTTTTGCTTTCACAGGCCCCTTCATTCCTCACACAGGCAGACACCTCCAAACCAAACTAAATGGATGTTCTCTTATCAACTCTGAGCCACATGTGAACTCTTGTGTGCATGAATTAACTGAATTAGCTGCCCAAGAAGCGTTCAGTAGATGAGTGTCCAGTTACTTCAGAACTTTTGCAATTTGGGCACTTTGTGTTAAAAGGCCAAATTGAAGTTGAGACATGGCACTTTAATGCATCCATTATTTTATTTCATTTTGAATGTGCTGAACATAAAAATGAGTAACTGTCCAAATACACTCAAATACACTTTATGAAATGCTACAACTGAAACTAAATGCAAATTGAGTTAAAAAAAAAGAAAAAATTTACAACAATAAGCTGGTGATATATCACACATGGTTTTATATGAGGCATGAATCAGATTTGAGAGATGCATCAGAGAAACAAACCTGCATTTGGCTTTTAGTGGTTTCAGTAACAGCTACAAAGAAATCTGACTTTAAATGTGCATTAGCAGATGGTGTTGTAAAGTGAGTCAGCATTCGGGCCATTTACTGTACAGCTTAAAAATGTTAATGGAAAAAATAAAACATAAATTTATGCAAAATAATAAAATGACTTGGGGGCGAGGGAAACAATTCATCACAAGTTTGCTGCTCATCAAGAGTTCAAAAATGACAGCTTTTCACTCTGTAATTCAGTCAAGTGTTAGTTTTATAATTGACCATCTTCATAGGCTAACATCCTGTTTTTGATTTGACCTCATTGTTTTATTAGTTGATCTGCATGAAGTTAATGTTTTTGGTATTTGATACAGTTTAAAGGTCAGAATGTGTGGATGAATGAATTTCACATCAGCTCTCAGGTGTGACGTAAAAGCTTTTTGAAATATTTAGTAAAGTAAAATAAAAAAATAAAAAAAAGACACCTGGCTGACAGTTAACACATCTTTTACACATAAATAGAAGCCCCACTTTTCTACATTCACTATATTTAGAGCATATTTTGTGTGTCTGCTTTAAACCAGTGAAGTAAAACATAATGTGCCATTTTGTTGCCTTGCAGTAACACTATGGTTTTATCAACATAAATTTGCCACCATCAGCGATGAAATCTACCCTGAAAAAGATGTTACTGGGGATGCCAGCCGCTTTATCCCTGAGTGATTTCAAGAGCATTAGACTTACTCTGTACATCATCACATCACACCACAGATAACGATGGCACACAACTGTAAGAATTGCAGGAGATTCAAACCACTTCCCTTCCTGCGGTTCAGGATTCCACTGAGCTACCTTCTCCTTTTTCTCTTTATTTTTCTTGTGTTCTTTTATCCTACCAGTGCAGCTTCTTTAGATCAAACTGGTGCCTAATTTAAAGTTAGTTTACCTGCAGCGAACAGCTGCCAGTCCAACTGTGAGGTGCAAACTATATATAGCCATTATTTCCTTTGAGCTCCTTTGCACTATTCATCATCTCATTTTCTGACAATTCAGATGAGAGTGGGAGTCAAATCGGCTTTCTGTGCAACACATGTTGCTTATAAATCCTCAGCTTGCCATGTATTTGTCATCTTATTCAGTGGCTATAAGAGCTAGAAGAAAGAGCTGTTTGGCATCAGACATGTGACTCACCAAAGCCCCCTGAAGATTCACTGCCAATAACCACAATGAAATGCAAACAAATGGAAGTGTGTTGGTATCAAACTGCTTGGTCAAATAGCTCACTAGTTTCTACTCTTCCAGGAACCAGTACTTTGATAAGTAAAGCATTATTTGTGCATATTATAATAGATCCACAGCTATTTTTGGAAATTATCTCAGTATTTGATTATTAATCAGCGATAATACCTTTATTACCTTAATTATTTTACTCATTTTCAAAATCTAGCAATTATATAAAATTTTCCACTTAAACTGGTAATAACAAAGGGCTTTTAAGTCACATCTGGAAATTAAAGCTATCAGCCTGTTTTTGTAAATCCTGGTAAAAGCTGAGGCAACATTGCAATGCTAGCAAATGCTACCTTCTGGTACCTGTGAACATGCTCTTCCTGATCGCTTGCAGATTCTAGTTAAGGTGGTAAAATTACTAATGTACCTAGTGGCCCAGTCACACAGGCCTAGAGACTAGCCAGCGACCCCCCTGGCAACCCCAGGTCACCAGGGAAAAATGTCACCTAGCGAGAGCTAGCAACCTCCAGCAACCACTCGCCAACCAGTTGACCCCCTGGCAACCACCGGTTGCTAAGAAAAAAAAAGGTGTGGTTACTGAAGGTTGCTGGCTGTCACTGTGAAATTGATTGCTAAAGCCCCAGGCCTAGAGACCGGTCAGTGACCCTCTGGCAAGCAGAGGTTGCTAGGAAAAAATGTGTGTTCCCCAACCAGTTGGCAAGTTGTTGCAGGAGGTTGCTGGCAGTCGCCGGGTGCAAAGAGGTATACGATGCTGCACCAGAAACATTGTTGCGATTGCTTTGGTTGTTAGCGGAGTGCTGCGGTTGCCCATAGTTTGCATGGAAGACGCCAACTTGTCTGCAAACACTCCCCAACTACTTGCAAGTGAGATGCAAACTGGAAATGGAAAAGTTGTGCCTTCTGAAATATGTTGATTGCAGCAGTTTCATTACCACTCGGAGAGCAGTTGGGGAGTGTTTGCAGACAGTTCAGGGTCTTCCACGCAAACTATAGGTGACTGCAGCAATCTGCTGGTGACCAAAGTAATAATAGTGAGGTTTTTGGTCCAGCACCCTCTTTGTGACTGATTTCACCTAGTGACTGCCAGCAACTTCCACCAACCACTCACCAACTGGTTGGGAAACAAACATTTTTCCCTAGCAACCAGAGATTGCCAGGGGGTCACTGGCCAGCCTGTGTGACTGAAACCTAGAGGATAATTCCTTTTTTCTGTGGCTGACCTTATGCAAGGTGATTAGTTCAAGCTGTCCTGGACTTTACTTCTTCATTCTAGTTAGAAAAATGGCTGTTCCAGCTGATTAAACTAATGTGTTTACTTCTAGTAAGACTAAAGTATAAGTTTTCAAAGGAGTTTTTTTGGGGGAAAGCTGCAGGGAACTTGATGTTTTGGACATAAGATGTTAGTACAAGTCTTTGCTTCACCAAATCTTGTTAACAGAGGTGGAAAGTGCAAACTTAACATGACTCATAGAGCCACAATATTAATATTAATGGGAAATAGGGCAGCTTGAAATAAACTAGAATTATTCTTTAAAGTATTACTGTGGCACAGCACTCAACTGCTATCTACATAGAATGCATACTGCAATGAATAATGTGCAGAGACAGATAAAACTACACACCATCCTAACTTTTTTTTAAATACCAAAATAATACAGTGGTATTTCACTGAAACATATTTGTGATACAGATGCTTGCTTGCAGTGCATGTTAGGGCACTTAAATAAACATTTTTTTGTATAGCCACTGAAAAAAAAATAAGAAAATGCCAATCCAGTTTCTAACCTCTAATTGGGAGGGCAGCTACATCCAGCATCCAAAGGCACTGGCTTTTTTTTGATGTAAAGGTAGAAACCATACAAAAACACAGAGGTCAGAAGGTGGCCTGCCCGCTGCGCCTCTCGGAGCATGCAGAGGTGGAGCAGGTTGCAACACTTTTGAACCCAGGGCAAGGCAACAAGTACAGCATGCACATCCAAACCACACTGCAAATACGTAACGTGCACTAACTTACTAACCTAATACATTCAAGTTATTTTTATTCTGAAGTCTAAATGCCTGTGCAGTTCCTGTTTACTTGTGGTAGAAGCTGTTTTACTGGTGAGATGTGCCGTGATTCCCTCTCACTTCGTTAAGCTAATGCATTTAAAAATCATTAAATCTAATTCAAACTGAAATGGAACAAAAGATTATTACTGACGTGTTCCTGGGTTTTGATTTTCCCTGATTTGCATCTTTTCAGACTCCCTGCAGAGGATTGGGAAACAGCCTGTCACTGTGTGTGTCTGTGTGTATTAACTGTGCCCCGTGTTGATCTTATAGGTGCATTACAGTGTTAGATTGTCTTGGAGTATTTTGCAATATTCTTATATGGAAGGATGAAACATTTTCTGTTATTACTCTAAAGGTATGGATTCTTTTAGTATGTGCATATTTTTGACACACAAAAGAAGCTGGACAGCTTTGTTCTGTGGATTGGGAAAGGGCCGGCCTGCCTGCCTCGGTTGTACACGTATTAACTGCGAACCGTGTTACAATCGATGTGCAAATCCTGATTCCTGCAGTTACTGGTGTGCTTAAGCCTCTGAGCAACCATCCTACAGCTGTTCAATATGGATTGGAACAAATTAGTTTTTAAAGCATTAGTTTGCTCATTTTTGTCTGGACTCATGTACAAAAAGAGTGATCTGAGAGACAGACAGGCCACTATCTGGACAAGGACTTATCGTCAAGGTTACAAGTCAGTTGTTCTAAACTCTGGCCTGCATCCCTTGCAAGTTGCCCACCTATTTTTTCTAGTAGCCTAGCTTAATATAGTAAGCTGAAATTTTGACGAGGTCAACTTGGTGTAGAAAGACGACGGTGATTTAAATGTGCCATATGGCCACAATTTACTGCTTTAATGATTCACTAAGCAAATCTATTTAGTCATTTGTCATGTATTGTGTTGAAGCACTTTGATGCATAAATTTGCATATTTACAGGAAAAATGATTTTCCTGAAATCACTGCCATTTCTTAATGCTGTCATGGTTGTTGCTAATCTTTATCAATTACATGTTTTAATTAGACTGGCTTAGAAAAGGTGGATATGGGAATCAAATGCATGCTACTCACGGGAGGTGTTGTTTGCCTGCTCAATCTCATCAAAAAGCCATCTGTGAACTTTTCTCTTCCTCAACCTAACACCCATAAAGTTAATAAACTAACAGGTATTACACTTAGCCCCTGGGATCTACTCCATGGTTAATGTTCCCACCAGGCAGTCACTAGCCACATTTCGTTATAGTCCTGTACAGCTTGTCTCAAGCCTTATCTTTCATCATATTTAATTTAATTCACATTTAACTGCTGCTCATAGAAGTGGATTTATTGATAAAACTTTTTTTTTTTTGCAAGTGACTCTCCTGTACTTGCTCATTATTCTGAAATAAAGTGAATTTACAGTTTTGAATGCACAAAGGAGTGAGAGAAGAAGCAGGTTAAGCCTTAGAATAATCCTTAAAAATACTGTGCAATAACAAGCTTCTTGAAGAATTACTGCTTTGCGGAAGACACTCCGGAGAGCCAGAATTTAAGTTTAATTAGGTATACATTGTCCACAATATATAGATTTACACGTAATTCCTTTTCAGGTTTCAGCGTAATCCTGCTTCTTAACATTTCACCACCCCAGAGTATTTTTTTTCTTCTTCTGTAAGCTCCTATTACAACAGCGGGTCCATTCCATTGTAGGTCCCAGATAGCAATGAAGTTATTGTGAGTGGACACAGAAATGGGGATTTGTCTAATTTAATTAAACGTGTTGAGCAATCTGAGGCTTGCTTTTGTGCATTATATTCAAATGTGATCACAATTACAGAGCAAAGAATTAGGTTTGTGCCTGCAATTCACAAAAAATAAATAAATAACTTAAAAAAAAATTAGGGACAACCAGCAAAATGCTAATTTGTCAAACCAAGATTTCTGCATGTCTTAGTATCCCTAACAAAGAGAAGGTTTATCACTGCTGCACAGTATGCTGCTGACATTTTAGCTCATGTAGTCAGTCGGTAAACTGACCCCTCGGGATGCCCTTCACCACGAAAGGCCGTTAACAGGCCAACAACAGCATAGTGTCAAAACAACTTCAAGGGGCTGCGTTGGTGTGAATGCTGCTGTGGGCATGTTTTTGATGAAACTATAGGGCCAATTTGAAGACCTTTTAGATGTAAATACTCAGTTCTATTAGAGATGTTATAAGCAAACAATCTGACAGAAAAGGCTTTGCTGTTTGAGAAAGCTCTCGAAGGATCTGAGCAGCAACAGCGATGCTGTCCGAAGAACTAATGATCACCTCATTGATAAACACTACTATGAAAAGTTATCCTACCTAAGGCTGGGTTTTGTTTCAAACTAAGATCCTGACAGTTTCATTAAGGTGGCTCTCTGTGCCTGTGTGGGTTTTCTCTGAGAGATCTGGTTTCCCCTGCCATCAAACCGCACGCTAATTTAAAGCTGCCTATCTCAGCCCAGGACACTGGGCAGGGGTTGGGCGCAGGTTTTTCCTCATTCCAGCTTAGTTGCTGTTGTTTCTCTGCTGTCACTATCTAAGTAAAAGCAAAACTTTACTAGTGTTTGATAACCTGTGCTTTAGCCATCAGATTTTCACAACAAGATTACCAGGACCAAATAAAATAAAATACTTAATAATATTGTGATATCGACAGAAACTTTGAAACAAAGAAACCTCCCACACCTTTTTCCATGTGTGGGTAGAGTGTCTTGCCCTCGTTTGTCATATCCTGAGATAGTCGACACATTTAGGTCTAATCTGGGCTACTTTTAGCACTTATGACTCCGTTACAGCTAACCTGTCATGAGCCTGGCTTGACATTGGTTACATCAAGTTTCTGTGGCCAAATGCAGCCCCCCCAAAAATCACACCTGATATATTATTGTATATAAGGTGGATCTGAGGCAGCTGAGGCAGTCAGGCTTACACTGAGTCAATAAGGTCAGTCAAGGCCAAATGTGGCCGATAAAATGAGGGGCAAATATTTATTGTTGACCGGGGCCCCTGACATAATTTTCTGGCATAATTTCTTAGTGATTTTAAACCAGATACGCCAGTGAAGGGGAGGATCTGACTAACAAACCAAGGACACTGGTTTCTTAGTCAGAAACCACCCTAATATAGTAATGAATTGTCATTTGCCAGGTAATCATGCCCTAAAGAAAGCCCTGTTCCACTGTCTATTGTACTCTAAATGGGACTATAATTAAACTAAAATAATCATGCTGTATTAAATAAGACTTAAAAGTAGTGAGTGAGACCATAATCCCATTTGGAAATTGAATTCTTTTTGCAACCAGAGGAGTCTCCCCCTGGTGTTCTTTAAAAGGAATGCAATTTTTCCTTCAGTTGACAGACCTGCAGGCTACATTCATGTTTTATATACAGTACTGTGCAAAAGGCTCGAGCCACTCCTTATTTCTTTATATTTTTAGGTGCAGCAATTTATTAAAACGTGCATACATACAGGGAAATATAGTATATAAGGCAAAAAAAAAGAGTTTGCACACTTCTAATGGGCTTGAAAGTCAATATTTGGTATGATTACCTTTTTTCTTCAACACAGTCTGAACTCTCTTAGATAAGCTTTCTTGTAATTTCTTTAAGTAGTCTTCAGGAATAGTTCTCCAGGCTTCTTGAAGGACATTCAAAACTCTTCTTTGGATGTTTGCTGACTTTTGTTCTGTTCTCTGTCAAAATGATCCCACACTGCTTCAATAATGTTGAGGTCCGGGCTCTGGGGAGGCCAGTCCATGACTGATATTGTGCTATTGTAAGTTTTTTATGCAGGTATGTTTTTACTGTATTGGCAGTGTGTTTGAGATCACTGTCATGCTGAAAATGAAGCTGTTACCAATCAGACACTTTCCAGATGGTATTACATGATGGATAAAAAAATCTGATGGTACTTTTCATAATTCCATCAATTTTGACAAGACACCCAACACCACTGCTTGAAATTCAGCCTCAAAGCATGACAGAGTCTCCACCTTATGTAGACATGCACTGTTGTACCTCTCTCCTGACTTCCTTCGTACGTATTGACGACAATTTGAACCTTAAGAATGGCTTCCTGACAGCCACCTTTCCACTGAGACCATTTCTGATGAGGCTTCAGTGAACAGTAGATGGATCAACTGAAGGGCCAGATGCATCTCTCAGGTCCTGTGTCAGGTGTTGTCTGGATTTTTTCCTGTTTCTTAAGGACATGACTTTCAGCTACTGTTCATCTGCTGTAGATTATTTTTTTGTAAGCCTGCCACTTCTTCTTTTGTCCTCCACTTGTCCAGTTTCCTCAAGATATAAGATGCAGTTTAAATTTGGTTCTTTGCTAAGTTGATTCGTAGGTCAGTGTTAAGTGGCTTAATGAACCAAAAAAAAAAAAAAGTAAAAAAAAAAATAAAAACATTCCTCTGAAAATGGTCAGGTACAAGGACTGGACTGAAATCGAGTGAAAAAGCAGCCAATGTCTAAAGAAAAACTTTGAAAGGTCTTCAGAAAGCCTGGAGAAGTCTTGC
>VUQI01061923.1:0-17812 GCA_015106735.1 Paratilapia polleni
AGAAATGCGGGTGTAGAAGTGTGTGCCAGGTGTGTAGTGTGATAATACAATTCAGTGTTGGTTCGGAGTAAAAGTGTCACATGAGATGTGAACTAGAAATAGAAATATGGAAAAAATGTATTCACTTGTTTTGATGTTTATACAGTTTAAATACTGAGAGCTCAGAGGTGAGCTAACAGGCCTGGGACAAACTGAGTGAGGCTGCTGGCATCTGGACTGAATGCCTGTCAAATATCCCAGCTAAAACTAATGTCTGTAGATTACAGACTGCCACAGCAGCTCTGCTAATGACCACTGAGCCACCCGTTACCTTCAGTTTAGACTGAAAACAGGAACTTTGTGGTTACAAATGCACGTCTTCAACACATCTCAGTGTTTTTTATGGTAACTGAATACTTGTATGATCATTTCTGTATTTTTCACCAACAGCAAATACTGTCTTGGTACTAGAAAGTATTATGTTTTCAGTAAAATGTATTTTTCCACCACCAGTAAAAGATGCTTCGTATTATGGTAGGAAAGACAGAAGGATCCCACTGAAGTACTGAAGCTTCATGAAAAGCTCTATTTGAGATTTTCTATGGCCTTTATTTTTGTTGCATCCTTCCACCTGTTCTACTGTAATGCTGAAGCATATTTTACTACTGGTGGAAAAACAGTGTAAAGTAAACAGGAAACAAGTAAAAAAAAAAAAACAACAACTTTCTACTACCAACACAAAGTTTGCTGTTAGTGAAAAATGCAGACAAGAGGAAACATGATAAAAAGATGTGCTGAGGATGTATGCATAAAAACACACAGTTCCTGTTTTCAGCCTAAACTGAGGATTAGGTCAGATGTTATTCTCTGTACTGAAGCATTTCAGTCTGCATCAGGATGGGGGTGAACATCTTCTGCTGTCTTTTTGCAGTTGTTCTGGGCTCTAATGTCACTGCAGGTAAGAACGTTTCACTTTTATTCAAATTATCTTGACCTTTATGTTTATCTATTCTGACTTATTTACCTCTTCGTGATACTTATTTTAATAAAGTCCATATTGGCTGCTTCAAACTGTTTATTTTTCTGTTTTTGAAGGTCAGTGTCATTCAGTGTCCATTCCCTGCATGTGACAGCTAAATGTTCACCTTATTTATTTGTTTACTTCAGTGTTTTGTGTTTTACAGGTTTACTTTATGAAATAGCTGAGGAAAGCCAGCCAGTCATTCTGCCCTGCCTTCACTATGTGGAGGAGAAAGTAACGTGGAGCAGAGAGACTGAAGGAAGAACAGTTGACATACTTACAGCTGATGGTGGCGGAGACATAGAAAACTATAATGATACAAACAGATACTTTTCATTAGAAGATGGTTTACTCTATTTTGCTGATGCTTCTGTGTCAGACTCTGGAACATACCTGTGTAATAATGAATCAGCTGTGGAGCTGATAGTGGTCCCATCAGGTAACATCAAAGTTTATCAAAGTTCTTCTGTTTTTCAGAGCTCAAATCTTTACTTTACATTTGAAAGGTTTCCACTCAACCAGGTCACTAAAGAAAAAGACATTTTTAATTTGAATGAGACTTCTTTTAACTGGATAAATTAAGGATATAATAAACATGTTACATACACTACCAGTCAAAAGTTTTAGAACACCCCAATTCTTCCAGTTTTTTATTGAAATTCATGCAGTTCAATGTCTCATTGTACTCTGAAATGAAAGCATAGAACAAATAAACAATTGAAGTTAAAAAAGAAATCATGGAATCCATTTATAAACCAAAATGTATTCTAAACTTTTGACTCATCAATGTAGCCACCTCTGGCAGATATAACAGCTGAAGACACTCGCGGCATTCTTTCTACAATGGAAACCAAATATTCTTCAGAAAGTTCTTCCCAATTCTGTTGCAGAAGTTCCTGCGCGGCACTTGCAGGTGCTTTGCTTTCACTCTTCTGTCCAGTTCATCCCAAACCAGCTCGATGGGGTTTAAGTCTGGAGATTGTGCTGGCCACTCCATGTTTACAAGCTTACCATCTTGTTCTTTTTTCCTAAGGTAGTTATGGCATAGCTTGTACTTATGTTTTGGGTCATTATCTTGCTGTAGGATGACCAACTAGGTGCATACCAGAGGGTATGGCATGGCGCTGCAGGATGCTGTGGTAGCAGGGTGACTGTCACTCTGTACAAGTCACCAACCCTGTATCCAGTAAAACAGCCCCAGACCATCAAGTTTCCTCCTCCTTGTTTGACAGTTGATGTCACACACTGAGGAACCATCATTTTGCCTACTCAACAGCAAACAAAAATCCTCCGTGATGAACTGAAGATTTCAAATTTTGATTCATCAGTCCATAACACCTTCTTCTAGTCTTAAGTAGTCCATTGGCGGTGTTTCAGGGCCCAGGCAAGCCTGTTTTTCTTATTCTGATGTCTTAGCCATGGCTTTCTTGCTGCAACTCGACTTGTCAAACCTGCAACTCGAAGTCTTCTCTTTACAGTTGAAACTGAGACTTGCTTACTACGACCACTGTTAAGCTGTGCTTGAAGCTGTGGTCCTGTGAACTGCCTATCACGCAAGCTGTTGACTCTCACAAAAATTGTCTTCTGATTCTGCTGTGGCTTTGGGTCTGCCAGACTTCTTCCTGTCAGAGTTTCCCCCAGTTTCTGAGTGCCTTTTGATGGTGAAGGAGACTGTACTCACTGACACCTTGACTTTCTTCTCAATTCCTCTGTAGCAAAGACCTACACTTTTAAGTGTTATGATGGTCGTCTCTCTTCCGTTTGTTGACTTTTTCTCGCCATTTTCATAGCAACACACTACTTTCTGCAGTACAATAGTGTTCAAATAATGCTCACTGTCATGGTCACTGGGTCTTGGACCCAGGATTTTGAGTTTGTGTATTTGTTATTCTGCTTGGTTTTGAGAATTAGTTATATTTGAAGTTTGTTTCTCTTGTCTATTGATTATTATGATTTATGTTCTTACCTCCCCAGGATTCCATGTTTATAGTTAAGTTCTTGTATTATAGAGTTTTATTAGTTGCCATCAAGTTCTGTTTTGGTTATTTCCCTGAGCTTCTGTTTTCCAGCCCTCCTGTGCTCCCCGTGTTAGTCAAGTCTCCGTTTCTGTGTTTGGTATTTTGTGTTTCCTGTTTTATTTTGACTGCTGTGGGTCTCTGTGTCTTGTATTCAGTTTTGCTTCCTTTGTCTCGTCTCTCCGGGTTTAGTTCAGCTGTGTCTCGTTTTCCCTGATGAGCTCCACCTGTTTCCCCTCTTCCTGATCACCCTGCCTCATGTATTTAAGTCCTCAGTTTGCTTCTGTTCCTTGTTGTGTCGTCCCTCATAGCTGTGTGTTCTATGCTCCATGTTTCCCAGCCCGGCTCCTGAGTTAGTTTTATTCTCAGTTGTTTTCCTGGACCTTTTTGTGTTTCAGCAATAAAGCTGCTTTTGAGATAGTTCTGTCTCTGAGTCTGCCTGTTGGGTCCACATCCTGCCAGCCACACAGCGATCTCATGACACTCACGAGGATATGGTACCACAATGTGTTCCAACACTACTATTATGCAGAAAGAGGAGGTTGTAAGTAATCAAGAAACGTCGGGACACGTGTAGGAACTGGTAGCACCAACTTTCAAGTCAACCTCCATTGCTGCAGAACAGCTTTAAGTTGTTAACCCATTTCTTGTTCCCTGAAAAATGCCTTTTTGTATAATTCTGAAATGTACATTATTTTTCACTTTGGGGTAACCTTACCTTTTTTTTAACCTCTGGCAGTTCACCACTTACCTTCATACGATTTCAAGCTGTTCATTGAACTCGAACTTCTTGAATTTCAATTAAAAAACTGGAAAAATTGGGGTGTTCTGAAACTTTTGACCGGTAGTGTACATAATTATTCACTGTGCCGATATTGAAATTATGCATTTCAATTATAAATATTCAAATGTAAACTACATTAAATTAAAACTTGCAACATCAGCTGATGATTTAATAGTGCACATTTTCAGAAATGCAACATGGTTTTCATTTAATGTATTTGTTATTTACAGGAACAATAACACAAATTGTTTCAGAGCGGAGGCGCATCCCTCTGAATTGTTCTCATGATGCTGGAGGTGTTCCAACATGGAGCAGAGATGCTGGTGAAATACAACAAGAAAGAAGGATGTATTACTACTTTCAGGCGCAGTTCTTTTTTATTGCAGATGTTCAGCCTGCTGACTCTGGGCTGTACCACTGTGATGGAAAATCAGCTGTTTATCTGACTGTGATCAAAGGTGAGAGATCTGACAGAGGTGAGAGACAGGAAGTCAAAAACAGAGTAAAACAGTCAAACTGCAAACAGTAAATGTGTCTAAGGGTGAATTTAGCGAAGCGTTTAGAGCAGCTTTAATACTGACTTCAAAAACATATTAATGCTGTCTCAAAAACAGGAAGTGGTGTAATAAACTGCTCTGTGTTTACATGAGATGTTGGTTATTCTGTGTTTAAAGCTTTTCACTTTCGTTTCTGTTCAAGAATTATGTGTGTTTTACAGGTTTATTTACTACAGTAGTTTTGGAGAGGGAGGAAATCAAGATGCTTTGTCCTCACTCTGTGGACGGTAAAGTGACGTGGAGCAGAGAGACTGAAGGAAGAACAGTTGACATACTTACAGCTGATGGTGACGGAGACATAAAAAGCTATAATGATACAAACGGATACTTTTCATCAGAAGATGGCTTCCTGGTTATTGCTGATGCTTCTGTGTCAGACTCTGGAACATACCTGTGTAATAATGAATCAGCTGTGGAGCTGACAGTGATCCCAACAGGTAACATCAAACTTTATCAAAGTTAACCTGTTCTCTCTGTCAAATTTTCATTTCTTCTTGAAAAACAAGATTTTTGTGAATAAATAACAAATTATTACAGAGAGAGAGGAAATGTATTTTCTTTTCCCAACAGGAACACAGTTACACCTTGTTTCAGAGAGGAGCAACGTCTCTCTGAACTGTCCTCATGATGCTGAAGGATCAGGTGTTCCAACATGGAGCAAAGAAATTGCTGGGAAACAACAAAACATCAGCCCTCATGCTTTTACTGTGGACAGAACATTGATTATAAGAGATGCTCTTCTCAATGACTCTGGACTGTACTTTTGTGATGGAAACCCAGCTATTTATCTGTTTGTGACCAAAGATGAGAGATCTGACAGAGGTGAGAGACAGGAAGTCAGAAACCAACACAGAAAAAAATGTGGTGCACTTATGATTTAATTTAATTCAGCTTTGTTACACAGAGTTAAAATTCATTTGTCCACTTAACACAGACCTATATATATATACACACACATACAGTGCATCTTTGTTTCAGAACATACACAGTTATTCTACATGCCAAAGTCTTCCTTTCCTCCAAATAAACAAACTTTCATGGTGTCATGTTGTGTGTTGTATCAATACAGATGAATAAATGTGTGATCAGTGGTTGTAGCTGGTGGTGGATGAGGGTCTGATTCTAGATGTTTCTTTGTCTTCCAGCTTCTGCTCACCTGTGGCAAATGTCTCACCGTACAGTGATTGGACTGCTCTACTTAATCATCATGATCAGCATCACTGCTGTTACCTGGAGAAAAGGTGGATCACCTCAAAGAGCCACTGTGCGCTCAGCATGACTGTTTTCAGGCTCATTTAAATGTACCGACTTTAGTGAAGATGTTTGTTTGGCTGCACATGTGCAGATGTATACACTGTATCCATATTTTTTCTTTTTCTTTCTTTTTTTTTTTACTAAAAAAACTAATAAATTCCATATTTCACAAGTTAAATCCTGAGCAAGAAATGTTCATTTTGTAAATTGGGGAAAAAAAAATTAAGTGTAAAATAGACAATAAAGCATAGGGTGCTTTGTCATCATCCATCATCTCCATGTTTATTTGGTGTTTTTTCAGCTCGACAGATACAGAAACAAAAGCGAGACACAGAAGCAGAAAATGATCTCTGATCCTTCATCACACAGAGAGCAGTAAAGACTGAACTGGGATCAGTATTTATCTTCATCCAGTCACACACTAAACGTCATCCTAAACCTCAGAGTGATGATAGATTGATCGACATGCAAATCAAATCCAAACCCCTCAGAGACCTCTTTCTTTTTAAAAATGTTTCATTTTATTTGATTTTTGGTGTGAACCTCAGTTCATGTAAACTGGTGTTTCCTCTTGGTTTTCCTCACAGGTTTCTGGCTCACAGAGCTGATGGACATCCTGCACAGCTCAACAGTCTCTGTCTCTTCAGACAGAGTCTAATGTTTTATCTCTTTGCCTTTTGTTTCCTCTGCTGAGAAAGGCTGTGCTTTATTTAGCTGGTAGGACAATTAAATGTATTTTAGAAGCTACGTGTTCATTTTGAATCTGACTCATTATATTTTAAATGTGTTTCATTCACTGCTTGCAAATAATTGTTTTTGAAATGATAATAATTCCTTCTGAGGTTGATCAGGTGCAGCAGAGTGAATATTTAACTGGTCTAACAGAGAACTGCAGCCATTTCTGCTCCTCATTAGCTGGAAGTAAAACCAGAGCGCCCTCTAGTGAGATATTTGAGTGTTGAAGCCTCATGGTTGGTTAACAGCAGGGTTTGTACATATTAACATATTAAAAATGGTCAAATCTAATATATTTTATTTTGTTCAGTAGTAATTTACTACATTTCTTTAACAGATATAATCTCTAATGGTTAAAGAACAAATGCTTCATGAACCAAATTATCCTTTTTGGCTTCTAACATAAATTAATAATAAGCTAATCTTTCAAAAATGTGAGATAAAACTCTTAAAAACTGAAAAGACGCTTTGTGAATCAGAAATTTCCTGTTCTATAAATCATCTCATAACCCCTTTAGAGCTACCTTGTAACCCTTTGGAGGGTCCCTGATCCCTCTGTTGAGAGACACTGAGTTAAAGTAGCTAATTGTAAAGCAGTTAAAATCAATTACACCTGGAGCAGCTCCAACATTAAATTGCTGCTAAAGCTTTGATGATAAGGATGAACAATTTAATAAAGTCAGACCTTTACTTTAACACCTTTTAATGACATGTTTGCTTATTGATTTTTTTTATTTTTTATTTTGTCCTGACCTCAGCATTACTTAGATTGTAAAAATGTGGTGGTCTTTACTTTGAAGTCAGATGTCAAAATTTGAGACATCCCAAAAGAATGTGGAGGGAGAGGAAATTCTGTAAATCACTCAGAGTATATCTTGTTATATTAGGGCAACAAGTGGACCCAAATAAAGCAGAGGGACAGGTTTAAATTTGTTTGTATTTTAAAACTAAGTCTCTAGAGGTGAATGAAGGGCAGCAGGTGGGTTGAGGAGCAGGAGAGTGCAGGTGGAGCAGATGAAACAGCAGTGCCTGAATGAGCACAGGGAATGGAGCCTGGAAGGCGGTGGACAGTAGGCATGCAGGGTGGTGCTTGGCCATGAAGCATGATGAATGTGGGAACAGTGGTTAGTAGATAGCTGATGAGCAAGCTGGGTGACACTGAAGGGAGAGTCTGAGAAACAGGGAGACACATGGTTGGTACAGTGAAGATCACATAGAACCAATCACACTACAAATCTGTCTCAAAGTGTCTAATTACCATCTGTGGGTGAGTTACTGTGAGGCAGCAGTTACAGTGTGGGTTGTAGACATGTACAGTCGACAAGTGTAGAAACACCTCAGTGTTTAAAATAATGTAAGTATTTAAGCTAATAAGTAGAGGTTCCATAGAAAAGTGGTTTACACATTTGCCTCACAAGTGAAAAATCCCCAGTTCGATTCCTGGAGGAGACAAATTCCTTTGGGGTTGTATCAGGAAGGTCATCTTGTGTAAAAATCTACCAAATCAAACATTTGGAGCTACCTGTTACAGTGACACCATGTGACAGGGGAGCAGCTGAAAGTGGGACCCAAATGCAGACTACTGACATGAATCTTTATTCAGGCAAAGCTGTAATCCAGGAGTATAAACAGAAGTATCAAAAACACAACATGACTCAACAAGAGAACACAGTCAAACTAAGGCTATATATGCACATGAGGTAACGAGGGGCAATAGGGAACAGCTGGGTACACAGGTGGGACTAATCAGGGAGAGCGAGACAAAGGAAATAAAGTTAGATGCAAAGCACAAGAGACAAAAGACTATCAAAACAAAACAGGAAGCAACTAAAACTCAGAGACAAGGGTTGTAGACATGTACTGTCGACAAGCATAGAAACACCTCAGTGTTTAAAATAATATATAAGTTAATTATTTGTTTTTCACTTCAACAGGTCCAGTGGAGGAAGGTGATCTGACTACCAGTGTGTCGCAATGACAGAATATAAAAAGAACCAGACGGGAACCAGGAACTGTGTCCTGTGCAAATAAAGTGTTTCTATGAAATGTGCTTAAAGCTGTGGAAAATCTTTCTTTAAACTGTCCCTGGAAAGTAGAAATGCGGGTGTAGAAGTGTGTGCCAGGTGTGTAGTGTGATAATACAATTCAGTGTTGGTTCAGAGTAAAAGTGTCACATGAGATGTGAACTAGAAATAGAAATATGGAAAGATTTTATTCACTTGTTTAGATGTTTATACAGTTTAAATACTTCTGTAAAATAAATCAAGTACACATTGGGGGGAAAAAAACAAGGTACTGAGGATGACTAGTTTTAGGTTATTTAAAGTGTAATGTACTGATGACCCTGACTGGCATTTCTGTGGGTCAGAGTGAGAGCTCAGAGGTGAGCTAACAGGCCTCTTTTACTGTTAATACTGGGGCAAACTGAGTGAGAAGACACTGCTGGCATCTGGACTGAATGCCTGTCAAATATCCAAGCTAAAACTCATGTCACAGCAGCATAATGATCAGATAGCTACTAGTTAGCTAACACAGTTTCTAACAGCCAAAATGTTTGTTCACTCTTGTTTTTGCTGCTGCACCTAATAAGGAATGAGGGATTTATGGTGTCTGTGTCTATTTACTTGTTTATCACAGTGCTAACGTACTAAAACAAAACAGGAAATGTGTCCTGTGCAAATAAAGCGTTTCTATGAATTGTGCTCAAAGCTGTGGAAAATCTTTCTTTAAACTGTCCCTGGAAAGTAGAAATGCAGGTGTAGCAGATGTTGTGTCAAAAAGCTGGCGATAAAGACCAAATTTTACTCTCTAGGTAAACTTTCAAACTGTCACTAATGTAGTGGAGATGCAGCTTTTAATTGCAGAAAAGGTTTATTAAGTGCAAATTTCAATAAACTCAAAGCTCAGACAAAAATCAGCAGAAATAGACAAAAGTGGGAGTCAAGCCATAGAAAAACCAAAAATCGAACACCACCAAAGTCAGACAAAACGACGCGCTGGGCTGTTGGGGGGTTCTTTATTTATAGAGGGTGGTCTACTATGCCCTCCTACTGGTGAATTTCCACTTCTAACATTGCCTCAAGCAGTTGTTGAGTTCCAAAAAACTGGTACTTTCCACTTTTCTGTTTAGTATCTTTAGCTGGGTCACTCTGACCTGTAACACTTATATAATCCCTTGTCAAAACATTCCCTTTGATGGGCTTTATTCCAGTTCTATAGGCACTAATACACCATTAGACATGCAGGCTTTTCAACTGAGCGCTCATAACAAGCTGGCGGGTCCCCCTCCTCTTTAGTCCAGAGGACACGACGTCCATGTTTTCAAAAAAGAATTTCAAATTTTGATTTGTCTGACCACAGAATAGTGTTCCACTTTGCCTCAGTCCATTTTAAATGAGTTTTGACTCAGAGAGGACAGCAGT
Source organism: Paratilapia polleni (assembly GCA_015106735.1). Taxonomy (NCBI): domain Eukaryota; kingdom Metazoa; phylum Chordata; class Actinopteri; order Cichliformes; family Cichlidae; genus Paratilapia; species Paratilapia polleni. The sequence goes on from VUQI01061923.1 coordinate 9,768, forward strand.
GTCTCTGGATCATGTTCACATATGGCTTCTTCTTTGCGTGATAGAGCTTTAACCCACATTTGTGGATGGCACAGTGATCTGTGTTCAGTGTGTTCCTGAACCCATGCAGAATCATGCCTGTTTTTACTGCAATGCCTCCTGAGGCCCTGAAGATCACAAATATCTAATATTGATTTTTGGCCTTGTCCCTTGCGCACAGAGATTTCTCCAAATTCTCAGAATCTTTTGATGATATTGTTTACTGTAGATGATGAAGAGATATTCAAAGTCTTGACAGTTTTACATTGAGGAACATTATTCAGAAATTGTTGTAGACACAGTTTTTTTTTTCAGATTGGTGAACCTGTGGATGTCTTTACTTCTGAGAAGTCCATAAAAGTTATGAATAGAATTGGTGACACAGGGTAGCCCTGGCACAGTGCAACACCCACTGTGAATGAGTCTGACTTACTGCCGGCAATCCGAACCAGTCTTTCGCTGTGGTTGCACATGGACTGAATAGCCTGTGGCAACGGACCAGATACCCTTAAGCTGCATGCACAGTGGAAGCGATTCACGGTGACGTGGCGAGCGGAGACCATAGAAAGTGAATATTTGGCAACTAGGAGCTAAATAACTGCTGGCGACACGAAGTGGGCGGGACGGGCGATAAATTTCCAGGTGAGCGACTGAGGAGACTACCAATGACAGTGAAGAATACCGTTGATTGACATACGACCTGCTAGTAAATATATTAGAGAGTCACCTAGGCAACCAGAGCCTGGAATGTCCGCATGTCCTCCACAGGACATAGCGAGAGACGCAGTGGAATGCCTTCTCCAAGTCCACAATGCACATATAGGCTGGTTGGCCAAACTTCCACACACCGTCAAATATCCTTGAGAGGATAAAGAGCTGGTCCAGCGTTTCATGGCCAGGACAAACTACATTCTACCTCTTGAATCTGAGGCTCAACTAACAGGTGGACCCTTACACTCAGTATCCTAGCATAGAGCTTCCCAGGGAGGCTGAGGAGTGTGATTTCCCTGAAGTTTGAAGTCTTCTCATTATTTTTTATACACTCTGAGTGTGTTTTGGAATGTAGTAATTGTTTATTTCTCTTTTATATACTTTATATACTTTATATACTACTTTATATACTACTCTTTTATATATATTTATTTGTTTAGCTGTTATGCTGCAACTAAAATAAAACCATATGAAGTGTTAATAATAAGAACAACATAAAAATTATTTGTATAGCATTTTTCAAAACACAATCACAACATGCTAAAGTGTTAATAAAGACTGCTTTTAACTTTTGAAAATGAGGCCTGGTCTCAGTAAGAGACATATAAAACCACCCACTTCCTGTTCTCAGCCTACACAGCAGTGAAGGTCCTTTCAGCCTGCATCAGGATGAGCGTGAACATCTACTGCTGTCTTTTTGCCTTTGTTCTGGGCTCTCATGTCACTGCAGGTAAGAAATCATTTTTTATTCAAAATGTTGTTAAGTTAGCATCTTATTTTTCTAACCTGCTTAATTGTGATGAACTGTGATGGACATGTTGGTTTGTTCTTAATGTGTTAGTGATGTTTGGTAAAGTTGATTTTTAATGAGAACTGAAGAACGATCACTTCAAAATCCAGACTGAATGCACCTGACGGCTAAATATTGAATTTATTAATTTATTTAAAAATTCTGTGACTTACAGATTTGATCCATAAAGTAATTAAGGAGAAGCAGATGGTGATACTGCACTGTCCTCACTCTGTTGAGGGTAAAGTGACGTGGAGCAGAGAGAGTGAAGGAAGAACAGTTGACATACGACTGATGGTGACAGAGACGTAAAACACATTAATGATCCAGACAGACGATACAGTTCGTCGGCACAGAAGTTTCTGTTAATTACCAGTGCTGCTCTATCACACTCTGGAAGATACCTGTGTAATAATGAAACAGGTGTGGAGCTGACAGTGATCCCATCAGGTAACATCAAACTTAACTGCAAAAGGTTTCAGTTTTCTCAGTTTTTCAAACGTAAAATCCCCACTTTACATATGAAAGGCTTTCTTCTTTCTCTCAGTGAAATGTTGCATTTAAAATATGAATATTTCTGTGCTGCAATAGAGGCACAGCTTTACTCTGTATGTTTTTCATTTGCAGGAACAATGATGCACATTGTTTCAGAGAGGACATACATTGTTCTCAGTTGTCCTGGTGATGTTGGAGGATCAGGTGTTCCAACGTGGAGCAGAAAACTCACCAAAATACAACAAAACAGCCCTCGTATTTCACCTTTGGACCAGATGTTGATTATTACAGATGCTCAGCCTGGTGACTCTGGACTGTACTGCTGTGATGGAATACCAGCAGTTTATCTGCATGTGGTCAAAGACGAGAGATCTGACACAGGTGAGGGACGGGAAGTCAAAATGAGAAAAAACTTCCACCAAACTGCAAACAGTAAATATACCTAATGGTGTATGTGCTTTTAACCTGCAGCGAAACCCACAGAGCAGCTTTAATACTGACCTCAAACACGTGTCAAGGTTTTGCATCTTTAAAACAGGAAGTGAAACCACCTGCTCTGTGTTCAAGTGTTCAAAGTTCAACAACAACCACAAAAGCCGGACGTGGCCTTTGTTAGATTTTAAAAGACCGAACATTTTGTTCTATATTTTTAACCTTGTAGAAGTTCTTTTTTTTTTTTTTAATTAATTAATTATTTTTTTAATTAGTATCAAACATTAACAATGCAGTGTGAGGTGTATTTAGATGGTGACCCTTTAGCAACCTCCAGTCACTAGGAAAACTGTGTATTCCTCAACCGGTTGGTGAGTGGCTGCTGGAAGTTCCTGGCTGTCACTGGGTGAAATCAGTCACTGCACCAAAAACCTTCTCGTGATTGCTTTGTTTCCCTTCAGATTTTACAATGACACAGCTTGGCCACTCAGTTTACCTTAGATGGGTCTGTCCTGTCCTTTGGAGATGATGAAATCCAGAAAGAAGACCAATGGGGAATGAAACAATTTTCTGCTCTGAAAAACAAGCAGAACTGATTCTTAAAGTCAGTATTCAATCTTGGAGTGTTAGTTAGCCCTAACAGCATCACTGTGGCCCAGTGGGGTATTGAAAACCATCTCCTATTAGTCTTCTATCTGGATCTGGGTCAGATGATAGGCATTGTGTAGGTCTAACTTAAAAATACAGTGGCAACCTAGAGAGAAACAAGGACAGAGTTCATATGCTCACCCATACGGTTTTGTTATAAAAAAAATATTAATTATATATTAAAAAGCCAAAAACGAAGGAGCAAAGAAGGATGGATTATACACAGCCAAAGAGTCCTTCATGTATCTCTCCATGGCCTCGTGCCCAGGAGATTCTGTAGAGGTGGTTGTTAGGGAGGGGAGCGACAGGGCAGGTCAGCAGCACAGTCATAAGGGCAAGGCAGAGCGAAGCCTTGCTACTTACTAAATACCACTTGAAGGTCTACATACATTGAAGGAATAAGGAACCGTTGGAGAGATATTGGACTTGGTACCTATGGTTTTTACAGAAAGTCTAATGGAGTACTGTTGAAGATCTCATGCCATCGCTTTGCCTGTCAAGATAACTGTGCCACTTGTTGATGTTGCTGTTATTTTTAATTGGTAAATCTGGCTTTCATAACTGCTAGTGTTGAGCTGCTGTTGTTTTCTTTGTCTTTGCTTGTTATCTGATTTTCATTAAATGACTTTGATAAAACAGTAACACAATAAGAGTATCGGTGGGCATTATGTTAAAAAGTGAGTCCTTGTAGCTGCCTTCAGCATGCCTGTGGTGATAACAAACTACAGTTTAGATGGTCGTGGTTTTACCATTAACATTTACTGCTGTATGTCGTGCTGCATGTGTGTCTATCATAAATTTTCTGTGTTCTATTATGCATTATCATAATAGTATATTTTTGTTAAAGTATTTCATGAACTTTTAAGGACCACAGTCATACAAGAAAAGATGCAAACACGCAGAACAATATACATTTTATGGCATATATCATTTATACAGCTCTTTATGGGTTCTTAAAGGTGCAACCCAATTCATATCGGGTCCTCCCCACAGAGTCAGTAGTCAGAGAGGAGACTAGATTATGACAACTTTGTCCTGTTGTTTTTAGTTTTTTCATTTGTTAAAAATCAGACTTAATAATAATAATTATTATTATTAATAGGTTTAATGGTGGTTAGCCCTGTTGCCTCACAGTAAGAAGGTCCTGAGTTCTGTAAGAAGGTTGTCTATCTCTCTGTTAACCCTGTGACAGACTGGCGACCTGTCCAGGCCGTACCCCGCCTCTCACCCTATGGCAGCTGGGATAGGCTACAGCCCCCCCACCCGCGACCCTGAAAAAGATAATGGATGGATGGATGGATAATAATAATACAGATCAGACTCACTGTCCTGTCACTGCTAAAAGTTCTCTGAAAATTCTTTGTTTTACAGGTTTGGTCTGTAAAGTACTTGAAGAGAAGCAGATGGTGATTCTGCGATGTCCTCACTCTGTGGGGGGTAAAGTGACGTGTAGCAGAGAGAGTGAAGGAAGTAGAGTTGACATACTGACAGCTGATGATGATGGAGACATAATGCACATTAATGATCCAGGCAGATACACTTCATTGGCAGATAGGTCGCTCTTCATTGTCAGAGCTGCTCTCTCAGACTCTGGAACATACCTGTGTAATAATGAAGCAGCTGTGGAGCTGACAGTGATCCCATCAGGTAACATCAAACTTTGTCAGAGTTGTTGAGTTTTTTTTAAGATCTAGTCTTCACTTTACATTGGAAAAGTTCCCCCCAACATTTCATACATGAACTGTTACATTTTAAATGCTTTTCACTATAAAGTTTACAGCTTGTAATCAAAAAGTGCTAGGACTATCCTATTAAAATCAAAAGACTGATTTAAATTTGGCCAATGTTCCCTTAATGATGATCACAGCTGTTATATTTAATTCGCTGGAAGTCCCATTTTGTCCCCTTGTAATCTACAATGTGTGCTACAACTCCTCCAGTGTGTCAAAATGATATTCATTCATTTAATTTTCATTTTGGGAAAGTGGACACAGTCAGAGGAGCTAAATCTGGAAATTAAAGCAGGTGGTGGGCTGACTGTGTTGGTGTGGACTGCTGCATTTTCAATTCGCTCTGTGGCGTTCCACAGTGGCATGCACCACAGTGCAGTCCTGCACTGACACTTTGACTGTAGGGGATGAATTTAAGGTGCATACGCCTGTCTTCTTCTTTCAGCTGCTCCCTCTAGGGGTCGCCACAGCAGGTGATCTGCCTCCATCTCACCCTATCCCTAGCATCCTTCACTACTTCACTACATCCATGAATCTTCTCTGTGATCTTCCTCTTTTCCTCGTGCCTGAAAGCCCCACATTTTTGGTCCAATATATCCACTGTCCCTCCTCTGCACATGTCCAAACCATCTCAGCCTTGCCTCTCTTACTTTGTCTCCAAACCGCTCAACCCGAGCTGTCCCTCTGATGTACTCACTTCTAATCCTGTCTATTCTGGTCACTCCCAAGTGTGGTACCACTTCATCCAACTTACTCCAGAATTCCTCTTTTTCTTCTAACTGACATCCAACTTGAGGGGCATACGCACTGACAACATTCAGCATCACCCCTTCAACTTCCAGATTCAAACTCATGATTCTGTCAGGCACTCAACAACAGCACCAGAGGCGGTTGTTGTTAACCCGGGCGCTGACCAATCCGGTATGGAAATCTCATTCTTGATGATCCGCATGTTTGATTTAGCAAAGATTTTACTCCGGATGCCCTTCCTGACGCAACCCTCCCCATTTATCCGGGCTTGGGACCGGCACTTGGAGTACACTGGCTTGTGGCACCTCCCGTGGAGGAAATGACAAGCATGTTCCTGGTGGGCTGTCTTTGGGCTTGAAAACTTTGGACTCTTATGCTGAAAAATACTGAAACCTGCCCAGTCATAGCAGGAGACCCAGCTCCCATCATCTTCCAACGTTTGAAACACAAGTCAAGTTGATGTTTGCTCTTTGTATAAGTTTGAGGTGTTTGGTTAAATTGCAGACATGCAAGTGAAAGTGGACATAGTGGACTTGATCTTGAAGATTAGATTTTTGGATTTTTATTGACCTGTTTCCAGGGAGTTTTTGGTCACACTTCTTTTGCTAAATATAACATTTCATGAGTAAAAGGTATGTACTGCAACACTGAAATGAGACTTGTCACATGGCAGTTTATCTTAATCCAAATATAAGAGTGGTTAATATAAACATTTTAAGAAACCACTGTTTTCACTGTTATGCACAGGAAGGATATACATTGTTTCAGAGAGGAGCAGCATCGTCCTATATTGTCCCTATAACAACGGAGGATCAGATATTCCAACATGGAGCAGAGAGATGATCAAAGGAAAACAACAAATGAGACCTCGTGTTTCCACTATGGACCAGATGTTGAGTATTACAGATGTTCAGCCTGGTGACTCTGGACTGTTCCACTGTGATGGAAAATCAGCTGTTTATCTGGATGTGATCCAAGATGAGAGAGCAGAAAGAGGTGAGAGGCAAGTCAAAAGCAAAATAACAAAAAACAGTAAGTGAATTTGTCTCTAACCTTCAGCAACATCTTCAGAGCAGTTTTAGAAATATGTCGTAAGGCTGCAGAAAACAGGAAGTGATATAAACAACCTGCTCTGTGTTCAAGTGGTGGAATGATGATGATTGTGTTCAGTAACTAACCACCACAAGTCAAGCCATGTGGTTGCCATGGCCACCTCAGACTACAGAGTGGCCATCCAACACAACCATATGTTAATTTAACATGCCAGAATTAATCTCAAAACACAACACCCTGTCAACCAAATAAATCAATACACAGGTTACAGTACACTCCTACTACTAAAATACACATTGTGCTTTGATGAAGGGCTTTTGATCTTATTTTTCCTTTATTTCTGCTTTCTTGTGAAGGGCGACCCCCCGTCCATTACTTAGATGAACAGCAAGCTTTAGGACTTAGGAAAAAATGCGTATAACGAGTCTATCAGTCTCTGAAAATGACTCATTGCCACTAAAACATGTTTTACAGCATCATGGACTGCATGTTCTAAATTGTACAGATAGGACTGCACATAGGAGTGTGGCTGCACCCTCAGTTGCAAAGCCAACAAGCGACAGTGTAACATTTCTTCAGAGATAACTGGAACATGAAGGCTTTCCAGCAGGATGTCACAGACAGCAGCTCCACTGTATGACTGCAATTCAACCAGCTGAAAGAAGAAGTTGCAGAACTCACCACTGTAGGAAATTCTGATGTAGAAAATCAGGCATGTGTTTGTTACAGACACTCAGTAGTAATATTTCTTTGATTTGCTTTTTGTGAAGTTCCTGTAAAATATGACAGTCTGCTGCTCTCTTGGTGTTTGGTTGCATACTGGTAATTTGTGTATGGATCGTGGTGGATTTGTGTTCCCCCCGATCCCTTCCAGCAGATTGCACTGAGGCTACGCACATACTCATAACACTGGCAATTTTTGTAGCGGCAATTTTCCACTCCAGCTTACTAATCAACCAAAGACCCAGACAGAGTTTTAATTTTAATTCATTTGAAAGCCTGACTCTTAGCCTTGTCCACCCTAACTGGAAATCTCAAAAACCAGTTTTACTTGTTATCTATCGTCCACCCGGCCCCTACTCAGAGTTTTTATCTGAATTCTCAGACTTTTTATCTGAGTTAGTGCTCAGTTCAGATAAAATAATCATAGTGGGTGATTTTTAACATTCATGTAGATGCCAAAAACGACAGCCTCAATGCTGCATTTAATTTATTATTGGACTCGATTGGCTTCTCTCAAATTGTAAATGAGCCCACCCACCGCCTTAATCACACTCTGGATCTTGTCCTGACATATGGCATAGAGACTGAACATTTAACTGTATTCCCTGAAAACCCTCTTTTATCTGATCATTTCTTAGTAACTTTTGAATTTACAATAATGGATTGCACTGCAGTGGGGAATAAATTTTATTACA
>VUQI01061925.1:5000-20533 GCA_015106735.1 Paratilapia polleni
TAAATTTACAATAATGGATTACACAGTGGTGGGGAATAAATTTCATTACTATTTCATTAGTAGATGTCTTTCTGAACATGCTGTAACTAAGTTTAAGGATGTAATTCCTCCACTGTTATCTTCTTCAGTGCTTGACTCCCTGGTATAACTCACAAACATGTGCCTTAAAGCAGATAACTCGTAAGATGGAGTGCCTTGAGGCAACTGTTGTTGTGATTTGGCACTATATAAATAAAATGTAATTGAATTGAAATTGGAGAGGAAATGGCTTCACAAATTTTTTAGTTTCACTAATTTAGAAGACCTTCGTTTCGCCTGGAAAAATAGTTTGTTGCTCTATAAAAAAAAGCCCTCCATAAAGCTAGGACATCTTACTATTCATTACTGATAGAACAAAACAGGAACGAGCCCAGATTTCTTTTCAGCACTGTAGCCAGGCTGACAAAGAGTCAGAGCTCTATTATATTAGCTCTGTTATTGTGGGGTGGCTGTGGCTCAGGAGGTAGAGGGAGTCGTCTACTAATCGGAAGGTGAGTGGTTCGATCCCTGGTTCCCCTAATCTGCATGCCAAAGTATCCTTGGGCAAGATACTGAACCCCACGTTGCCCCCGATGCATTCATTGGAGTGTGAGTGTGTGTGAATGTTAGTAAGCACTTAAGTGTAGATAAAAGTGCTGTATGAATGTATGTGTGACTGGGTGAATGTGGCATGTAGTTAAAGCGCTTTGAGTACACAGAATCTGAGTAGAAAAGCGCTATATAAGTACCAGTCCATCTGTTGAGCCAAACATTCCTTTTACTCTGACTAGTAATGACTTCATGAATTTCTTTACAAATAAAATTTTAACCATTACAGAAAAAAATACTCACAACCTCTGACAGTGGACACATCTCTATGCTGGTCCTGTTAGACCAGCATAGAGATGTGTTGGTGCAGCATTTGATACCGTTGACCACAATATTTTACTACAGAGATTAGAACATACCTTGGGTATTAAAGGAACTGTGCTGCAGTGGTTTGTATCATATCTATCTAATAGACTCCAATTTGTTCATGTAAATGGGGAGTCTTTTTCATACACTAAGGTTAATTATGAAGTTCCTCAGGGTTCTGTGCTGGGACCAATTCTATTTACATTATACATGCTTCCCTTAGGCAGTATTATTAGAAGGCATAGCATACATTTTCATTGCTATGCAGATGATACCCAGCTGCCTGGTTTTGCCAGAAGTTTCTTCCTGTTAAAAGGGAGTTTTTCCTTCCCACCATCACCAAGTGGTTGCTCATAGGGGGTCGTTGGATTGTTGGGGTTTCTGTCTAATATTGTAGGGTCTGTAGCCTAAAGCACCTTGAGGCGACAGTTCTTGTGAATTGGCCCTATATAAATAAAATTGAATTGAACTGAATTGAATTGAACCAACACAGTTGCAGTCCATTTTGCCAAAGATGTCTTTCCAATAAACACGGTGAGTAATGAATGGTTCAGGAAAATTGTCAGCTTACTGGACCAAAGATGTGTTATCTTTCCAAATTTTTCCAAATTGGCAAAACCTGTACTGTATGGAAAAGATTATAGGGGAAACAGAGAGGGATTATACAGCCAAGTTTTATTCACGTCCATCCTGTACCAGTGCCACAGTTCCTCTCTTGGTACCCTATCATATGCTTTCTCTAGATCCACAAAGACACAGTGCAACTCCTGTAGACCACCTATATACCTCTCCATCAACACTCTCAAAGCAAACATCACATCTGTAGTGCTCTTTCTCAGCATGAAGCCATACTGCAGCTCACTGATTGTCACGTCTCTTAACCTAGTTTCAACAACTCTTTCCCATATCTTCATGGTATGGCTCATCAGCTTTATCCCGTTCATCCCCCTTACATCTCTGCACATCACCTTTGTCCTTGGAAATCTGTATCAGTACACTTCTTCTCCATTCCTCAGGCATCTTCTCACTCTCCAAGATTGTGTTAAACAACCTGGTCAAAAAGTCCACTGCCCTCTCTCCTAGACATCTCCATACCTCCATAGGTATATCATCTGGACCAACCGCCTTTCCACTCTTCATCCACTTCATAGCTGCAGTCACTTCCTCCTTACTAATCCTCTGCACTTCCTGATTCACTGTCTTTCCTCCATATGTCCTTCTCTATCTCTCTCTCATGTTCTTCATTAATGAGCTCCTCAAAGTACTCCTTCCATCTTCTTCACTTGTTAGTACATTTCCATCTCTATCCTTAATGACCCTAATCTGCTGCACATCCTTTCCAGCCCGATCTGTCTGTCTATACAATCGATACAAGTCCATTTCTCCTTCCTCAGTGTCCAGCCTCACATACAACTCACTATAAGCCTTTTCCTTTGCCTTTGCCACCTCTCTCTTTGCTGTACGCCTAGCCTTCCAGTACTCCTCTCTACTTTCTTCATCTATCCCACTTTTTCTTTGCTAACCACTTTCCTTGAATACTTTCCTGTACTTCCTCATTCCACCACCAAGTCTCCTTGTCTTTTTTCCTCTGTCCAGAGGATACACCAAAAACCTTCTTGGCAGTTTCCCTCACCACTTCAGTTGTACTTTTCCAGTCATCTCATAACTCTGGGTACCACCCAGAGCCTGTCTCAGCTCCTCCCTGAAATTTGTGCAACAATCTTCCTTCTTCAACTTATCATTTATCCTGTCTAAGGTGTCATATTCCAATAGGGCATTTAGTCACTTATTCTTACCATTTGCTTATACGGGCATGACTTCCTTGGAGTAAATCATGAGGACAGACATTTTTATCTATTTTTTTTAATGTAAACTCCATGAAAGACTTGATGTAACTACGGTTCTATGAGTGAGTGGGTAGCCCCCTTACAGACTTCACTCTTAGCTTTGTGGCATGGCCCAGGGTTAGTCTGTGCCTGTCTTGTCCACCACTGGATCCTAGTGTCTCAGAAACTTTATATTTGATGTGATCATTTTTGCTCTTTGAATAAAATTTAGGAACCTTTTAAAGTTTCTGAGTCATTTTTCCATCATTTAAGGTGTGATGTCAGTGGTATAATGTAATTGTACAGTATTTATTGCCATCATAATTTCTTATTTGTCCAGTTGTTACACTTTTTTTTTTTTTTGAAACAAAAGGAAAAAATATAATACCCCGGGTTGTCCTTTACATTTTTTTTCAATAACTTGAATAGTCCAGTCTCGCCTCACCTTTCCATGCATGAGGAGACGCAGCGTGAGCGTGACTCCCATGGCACCATCTCCAAACTCCTGTTCACAGCTCATGGTAGAGGTGGTGGTGGTGTGGTGGGTGGAGGTGTGGGTGGACTCTGTCGCTGGGAGACGCATGAAGGTCTGAAGCCCCGAGGCGTATGGAGCTCTACAGAACACCACAGAGAACCCTTTGGAGAACCCGGCAAGGAACCCTTGGAGAGCCCTGAAGCTGTGAGAGGGGTGAGGGGAGGTTGGGTTTGGGGGCGGACGGTGGGGCTATAGAGGCGGAGCTGATGTTTGAGTGGAATTTATCCTCGCTCCTGTTTCTTTTCTCTGTGGGAAGAAGGAAGACAAGAAAGTAACATTTAAGTGTGTGTTTGTTTCTTATCCACAATCTCCTTATAAATAAATGTCTTTATTTAAACATGATGAGACTAAAACCAGCAGTTGGGATCAATCTGGTCTTTTTTGTAAGCCTCTTATAATTCTGAATTTGCTGAGCAACAGCCTTTATTGAGATTTTATTTTTCTCTCATTTCTCATCGCTGTATCCACAGTGTCTTACTAAATAAAGCACAATAGGAAACAAGTCATTTCAGTGTGTAAGAGATGCTGTAATGGGTGTTGATAGGTATGACTCAGCAGTGGCAGATTCAGAAATTACAAGAAAAAGATTAGAAAAACACAGAAAAACAAAGGGAGCCCAAGACCATATGGAAGCTATGTTAAACATGATTTTGCTGCGAGACTTCTAATTGAAGTTGATTGTCATTTTTAGGCACACTTTTGATTCATGTCATCAACCCAACATCCTGATTACAAGCAATTCCCACAAATGTAGGAAAAGTCACAAAGTACTGAGGTGATAAATCCACGTTTGGTAGATTTTTTTTTTTTAGCTGTTTCTCCTCTTGGTGCTTAATTGAACTCAGTTGCTGGTGTCCACATCTTCTTCTTCTTTTGGCTGCTCCCTTTAGGGGCCACCACAGCGGATCATCTGCTTCCATCTCACCCTGTCCCTAGTATCCTCTTCTGCATGTCCTCCTTCACTACATCCATGTGCTGGTGTCGACATCTACCATGGTAAAATTCATGGCAGTAAAAATTACAGTTTCACATATTAATGACCATAGCTTCCTTTTAATTAACGTATTATGCTTACCATTACAACATTTTAACTGTAGTAACTGTGATAATACTGGGGCTATAATAAGATTTTTTATTTTTTTTATACCTCTCTCTGGCTAAAATCCTGTTTATGCTGAGTATTATTTCTGAGTTTTCCTTCAGACTTGCAGTGATGAGGGTAAAGGTCAGATAGAGTGCGAAAGCAATCACTGTAAATCTTCCAACAAGCTGAGTAACAAACACTGTTACACACTCATTCCCACTCATGTTGCAGCATGTTGCAGAAGCACAGAGCAGAGTGTGGCTGTGAATGTATACAGGCAATTTACAGTTAGAAATTCTCTTTGTTGTAAACCAGCAGCACACTTGGCTCTATAGCCACGAGGCCTACAAGGCATTTCATTGATTCAACATCCTCGGCAGCACCGCAGGAGCGAGTCGACTCCGGCAACGTGCAAAGTATGGAAATTAACATAATTTCTCAAGTGTCAGAAGCTAGTCAACAAGTCAGAGCTGTAATTTAAAAATTAATTGGGAACTCTGTTTAAAAAAGCTTAGGGGGCTGAATTAAATAAGCTTCTGGCCATGGAAGTGCCACTCAAGCATGATGATACTTAAGCATTTCCTTTTAAAGCAAAACAGAAAAAAAAACAGAGAAAGAGAGAAGACCTCCACCATTCCTGCATGCTAACAAGATGCATTCAGTCTCCTGTGTGTTTCTTTGTTATATACAGATGTGCAACTATGTGTGTCGCACATATTTTTGCATGTACATGTTGTACTTTGATCATTTTTGAGTAAGGTTGTATGGTTGTCTTTGGGATCTTTTCGTGTTTATGTGTGCACTGTCTGGAGAGCACACACATTCAGGCATCTGTCACTATGCCAACCGGCACTGTGGGTAACCTGAGGTATGCAGATGAATAAAAAGGTGTGTAGAAATGATCGGCATGTGTGTGTGTGTGTGTACATTGATGGCTTGTTGTGCAGTCTTAAATGTGTGTTTCTGTGCAAGTACCGACCCTCACATCTCCATTTGCACTGTGAGTGTCTGCATCTCCCAGTCTCATAAAAAATACACTCTCTGAGCCAAAGTAGGTCACAAATGCAATGCAGGCTGTCTGGCACGCAAAGCGAGCAGCATCTCATGACAATGCAACACTCACTCACACACATACACACAAGCAGGCTGCTTTAACTTCAGAAAGACCACCTGAGAAACAGAAATCTGATGACAGAGGTGCGAGGAGAGAAAGCAGAGTTAAAATAAGAGGAAGTGACAGAAAGGAGGTGGGGGGAGGGAAGAAATGACAGAAGATGGTTTACACGACCTCCCGGTGAGCGAGGAGAGTGGCTGTCAAAACATCGTTTACAGATGAATTCAGTTGTTCGCTGCATAGGTCAAGTGTTTGCTTATCTGTGCATCCATTAAAACCTCTGTATGGAAATTGTGTGTATTCATGTGCAGTGTGTTGGACAGGTTGGGTATATGTTGGAACTGGAGTGTGCAGCTGCATGAATGCATGCATTTGAGAGGATGAATTTACTTTTTTTCTGTGACTGTGTGTGTGTGTGTGTGAAAGAGCAAGAGAGAGATGCAAATACAGAACATATAAATTATTGAAATTCTTTCAGATGTTTCAGCACTGGGTTAAAAACCAGGCCTACCCATCCCCCTTTTGAGTCATGTTTGAGTGCGCACACACACACACACACACACACACACAGTTAACACTCCTGTGGTCCTGTCCTTGTAGAAATGGTCTCGGGGGAATAAGCCATGAATCAGCCATGCATGAGGTCAGCACTGGAATACTGTGTATATGCTTTTGCTCGTTTCGCTCACGTTGTGGGGACGTTGGTCACACAGTAACCTTTTAGGGACTCATCTCTGAAATAACATCCACGACTTTAACCTGACCTCCACGAGGCAAATCATTCAAATTTAACTCATTTCTGTGGCTCCTCTTTTGACACAAAATGACCTGGATTTATATTCCTGTACTTAATGCTTTATAACTTCACATATAAACCTCTCAGAAGCATGGTTCTGGGCCTAAACTGAAGAATGCAAAGTATAAGCAGACAGCACTTTATCTCCATGAACACAGGACACTGAGTACACAGTTTCCTTTGAAAATAATACTGATTTCTTTTGTTTGTTTTACAGTGGGTTTCTTAAAATTAGAATACAAACTTCTTGTCCACCACAAGTGTTGCACATTCATGGTGCACTCAGCTGTAATGAAAATAAGAGGGGAGATAATGTTTGAAAGACTTTAGAAATGTTCCACAACACAAAAAATGATCATGTTATGTCTCTGTACAGGGTTTCCAGATAGCTTGATTTAACCTTTAACAATATTTAATGTCAGTTTAATTCCTTCTCTCAGCTCCTGTATTTACTTTTTTATGTAATGATGACCCAGTTTCTACTGCAGCAGCTAACAGAAACATAAGGAGACGCTGGACTTATCACTAAGACTGTAAGTGATGGTGATGTCCACATCTACAAATACAAACAGATTCTCCATGCTTTAAGGTGCATACAGACAGGAAAAGGCAGAAATGTGGTGACCAGAGATCATGGAATGGACTTGTATAAGCAAAGTATCTGTAACCAATGCACAGGGGGCAGAAACCAATTTAAACTACTGTCAATGAAGTGAGCAATTGAAGCAACAACTAAGGTGAGCAGAGGATACTGCTGACTGGCATGACTAAGAATGGCATACTGCTCAGAAAAAAAACATTAAGGGAACACTTGGACAATTTTAACTTTTTATGGTGTGATTTTGAGACCAGCCCACAAAAGGTTGATGATTTTGGTTTCCACTTAATGTTGTTATATCATTTTGTTCTCAACAAATTACACAAAATATATCAGTAAAGATTTTCAACTTGAATATTTCATTCATCAAGATCTGATGCATGATTTATGTGTTCCCTTATTTTTTTTTGTGACCAGTGTATATTAGAGGGTTACCTCTGCTTATTACATTTTCACGAGTACATCTGAGAACACTCCCCTACTTTATAATATTCATAACCATTGCAAACAAATCTTTTGGATTAAGAGTTGAAAAAGGGTGGTTTTTCTGAACTAATGTAAAGTTGAGATTCATGTTTTTTACATGACAGTGATGTCACAAACATATGATGATCTTACAGGACACGTTGCATCACTCTAGAATAAACTACCCAACAGTATATAAAGTTACAATGAGCTCAACATTAACGTAACCGTAACATTAATGTAGCAGTAACAGTCCAAAAACAACATATATAAGTATAAAACAATGACATGGAACATTTTCTTCTGTAGAACACTTTTACTTTTGGTACTTTAAGTAAATGTATTCAAAAATATGTGCCAACTTTTACTTGAGTAACTTTTTAAATGCAGGACTTTAACCTGTAGTGGAGAATTTTTAGTGTTCTACTGCTACTTTTATTTAAAGGGACCTATTATGCAAATTTTTAGTTCTTCCTTTTTTGACCTGCCTGAGGAACTCAGTTTGTCAGTATCTTCTTTTAACTCACTGCTATATCATAGGGCTTTCTTTAAATTAGATTTCATTAAATCTTTGACACAATTTGCTTACCTCCATTTTATTCTTTTAACTATGGGGTTATTTTTACCTATGAAGTCACACTGTATTTTATTTTATTGTGACAATGCACTTGAGTCTTGCATGGCCTGTTTTAAACTGTTATGCAAATTGTTTTTGTAATTTATTCTTGGAGTTTAAAATGTTTGAAAATTTAGTTTTTAATCTTCTTTACATTTTTTGACTGTGTTTGATTTTTACTGTGTTTTGTAAACTTGTGTGTTGTGAATGCAGCTCTGCATGCATTCACATTTCAAAATTTTAGCTCCTCCCCCTTAAGGCCACCCCGAAATTGCCAAATTTCTTCTGGCTCGTGTCACAAACAGCAGGTGGGTGGAGTTTCTTGCTCACAACCTGAAATTACCATATAAGGAAAAATCTGGATTACTTGTACATACACTGACCTCATTATTTGAAACTTTGGCCATGTTCAATATGACCATCCACCACTGGAAAAGAACATTCTATCTATATGTATATCTGTATCTATATATAGATACAGATATACATATATAGATATATCTCATTAAAAGGAAATTTCTTTCACCTTTGATTATTCTCTTTAAAATGAATCTAAGTCAATGCGAGTGTGCATTGATTTGCCAAAAGACCTTTACATGTGTGCTCATGGCTGCTCAATAAGAGAACATCCATCCATCCATTTTCTTCTGCTTATCCTATTCAGGGTTACAGGTGGGGGCTGGAGCCTATCCCAGTTACCATGGGGCAAGAGACAGTTAACCACCGCACCACCGCGCTGCCCCAATAAGAGAACAACAGCAGAAATAAATAACACTATAAAAATAGAACTTGCAGGCAAAAACTAAGGACGAAAGCACATAGGTGATGGTGAGGATACCAATGATGATGGTGAGTCACAAATACAAACACATGTTACATGCCTTCTACAAATTCTGTCATACTGTGTATGAGTCAGAAGAAAATTTTTCTCTTTTTTCTTCTTCCATTGTAGAAACACAGCTTTGGCCTCCACAGCCAGCTCTCTATTATCACTGAAATGACTGCAATAATTTTGAACTTTGGGCCTTGTAAAGAGATGGCTTGTGTTGTAGCTACTCGGCGGCATTGATAACTGCTGGGCGGGAGCACTGCAATCACAGAGGAAAGTAATAATTTTGATTAGTTTGTTTGTTCCCATTGTGGAGTTGATGGCTAAATGAAACAGTTTGTCTCAATATGCTTTACAAGATGAAGAGACCAGACATAGAAATGGCAGAATAGAATTTTTTGGAAGGACAAACAAAAAAATGAGTGCTTGAAATAAATAATAAAAAAATTTACTGCCACTTTTATTGCATTTATATCAGGAAAAACTGTTACTTGCTTATGTGAAATATGTTCAGTTGTGCTGAAAATGTGTTTTCATTTATATTTGAGAAATTTTGAGATACCTGTGCTGGAGGTAGAACAAAGCACAACGATGTTTTTCATATTGTCTGAGGTCTCTAATATATGAAATTGATTCTTGTATAAAAATATTTTACTCCAGAAGTGGTTAAATTGACAGATATTACAGAAGACCCAATAAATAAAAAAAAAACTGTCAAATAAGGCCAAGACAACTGGGAGATGCTACACCTGAACACATGTAATTTCATAATGGAAGATCAAATTCACCCCAAATTGGGTGTGACAGTGAACAGGGGTTCCTCTACATGTCTCAAGAAACAAAATTCAGCACTTTAAACACACAGAAGTACAATGGAGGGAAATGTGAAATATGAGAATCTGTGATGAATATACTCATATACTTTTCAACAGTTTCTGCTGGGGTTGTCCCAGATGGACCATCTAGGTTTGTTGGAAAGATCTCACTGTCCTGAATCCAACAACATCTGACATGTTATTGCACAATAAAAAATATGTGACATGGTCCAAAGTAAAATACGCAGGTGTGAAAGGGGTGCATCTATCAAAAGTGACACACCAGTGGTGTTTAGCTTATCAATTAGCTGAGTAAAATATGTTTTACTCAACAAATATACAGTGCTTAACAGATTTATTAGACCATCTGTCATAAAAACAAAGACCATCCAGTATCATGAAGTGCTTTAATGCGACCCTTTCCTTTTCAGTGAGTTCTTGGTGTTTTACCATTTTGAACAGGAGTGAGGAATTTCTAACTGAACTCAAGTTTTTATACCCAAATTTGAACCGGCACACTGGACTTCTCTGAGAAGTCAGAAATTAGTCAAGCATAACATTCAACCACTAAAACTAATTTTTCTGTTCGGTAATGCAAGTAAATAACTGTAATTTGGCATCTTAATCAAAAAATAATAATGTTCTTTACTATTTTTTCTGCTTTTTGTAAAACAGTAAATAAAAAAAACAAAACATGGATAACAACAATAATTACATTTTAGCATTAAAATGATCACTAAGCACTACATAATTTGTCAGTCCCCTTAAAATAATATTGGTAAAACATCTTTTTCAAAGCTAGAGATAGTCACTGTAATAAGCTATAACAGATATACACTAGTGACTGAGCCTGACTGACTGAGGGTAATTTGATTAACTTTAAGTCATTAAAATACCTTCAGGTTATAATTTGACCCATCATCATGAGCCACGATGTTTACTGAGATCTTTTTAAAATGTCCAAGGTAAGTCTTTGAATATATTATATGATTTGAAAAGAGTCATTTTGAGTAGACAAAGAAACTGATGAGTTGCTAGCTGTAATTTCATTAGTGATAAGTCATGCTTTTTAATGGATATTGTTCACTGACTCCACTTCTTTGACCTCACATAACAGCAACTTGATTTTACCATGTACTTGTTCTATGTCAGCAGTTGTGCCTTTTTATTTATTTACTTTTTTTTTTTATTAATTAAAATTCCTTCTCTGTTTCCTGCAAGTTAAACTCTTTAAAAGATATTCAAGTTCTAACTGACACTCACTGATATATGTTCTTCTTAATATTTATTGTCGGCCAAGACAAACACGTTTTAACTATCACCTGTCATCAGTGCAATCCATACCATAGAAACCATATAAGTAAAACTGGTTGTCCTGTCAAACCTACTATGAAACCTACTGAAAAAGTGAGAAAAGCAAGGGTGCTAAGTCATGCTTTTTTATTTTGGCCATTTTAATAGATTACTAGGAACAACTTACTAGAAACGATAATACTTAATTTAAACCTTTTGGGCTTTCACTTTGTTTCTTTTTGTATCAAAAATCTTTCTTGATCACCAACCCCTTTGAGGAAGGGTGGCATAAAAATAACAGCATTTCATAAAAAGAGCATCATACCAGCAGTCAAACATGGTGGTGGTAGTGTGATGGTTTGGGGCTGCTTTGCTGCTTCAGGACCTGGATGACTTGACGTAATTGATGGAACCATGAATTCTACTCTCTACCAGAAAATCCTGAAGGAGAATGTCCGGGTTATGTTGGGCTATGCAGACAATGATCCCAAACACAACAGCAAGTCCATCTCTGAATGGCTAAAAAAACAACAACAAAAAAAACAAACAAAATGAAGGTTTTGGAGTGGCCTTGTCAAAGTCTGGACTTAAAACCAACTGAGATGCTTTGGCATGACCTTAAACAAGGCTATTCATGCTTGAAAACCCTCCAGTGTGGCCAAATTAAAACAATTCTGTAAAGAACTGTGGGCCAAATTTCCTCCACGGTGATGTGAAAGACTCACTGCCAGTTATCGCAAACACTTGACTGCAGTTGTTGCTGCCAAGGGTGGCACAACCAGTTATTAGGTTTAGGGGGCAATTACTGTTTCATAGTGGGCCAGGTAGGTTTGGACAGCTTTTTTCCCTTAATAAATGAAATCATCATTTAAAAACTGTATTTTGTATTTACTCGGGGTATATCTTTATCTAATATTAAAATTTGTTTGATGATCTAAATCATGTAAGTGTGAAAAATATGCAACAAAATAAGAAACCAGGAAGGGGGCAAATACTTTTACACTATAAGGGAACACACATCACTGGCAACTGAACTGAAGTATCTACTAACTGGGATTTTTAATTTTTATTCCTTTTGTGGCTTTTATATTAGAGTTAGGGTTAAAAATCCAGATTGTTAATCAGTTCGTATACTGAAAAGAAGTTCAAAATTAAAAACAAAGAAAAAATGAAATACAAAAATCAATTAATACTGGTTCATCAAACTAGCAAGTACAACACAAATAATATGTAATCAGATAAATAAACATACCTAGAACATAAAGAGAAACATCCTGTTTAAAATAACATAAAGAAATGCAGTTTAACTGCATCCTAAATAGTGACATGATGATAATTTTAGTGTCATATTCAATTAATTCCCCACTTAAGAATCTTTATAATTAACTAAAATATGTTTAGATGACAATAAGGCCAATGGAAATAAATTTTCATTTAAAATTTTATTTAGTCAAAAACAAGTGAACATCTGAAGATGTTGCTTAAAAAAATGAAATTTGGTCTTGCTTGCAATTCATGCATTTAAATGTAAATAAACATATTTGGGGGAAAATGGACCTTATGTATACACAGCAAAGAATATTTTTTGCATCTGCTGATGGATTAGGTCCGTTAATGAGAAATGATCATCAAAAATCTCTTCTGAATAACTTGGTATGATATAATAAGTATTTAGACAAGATTGTAACAGTATTACAATGGGAGCTATAATGAAAAATCAAATTATTAAAACAAAAAGAAAAAGTAAATAAGCAATGAACAAGCATCTTTATGGATGGACCTCCTGCATCCATGGCTTCACCAGTCACATAAGATTTTTAATTATTTATTCTTCCATCTAATGCTTAAAAATATTTGAGTCTTGTGGTTGACGAATCAAGAAAGACACCCAACAACTTTATATCATCTATAGCAGAAGAAAGATGACATGTTGACAAGTCGCAACAGTGCAAAGTTCTGTCGAACGTTCCTTCTGAAATCCAAATGAATGGTTTTAACGGATGTTCTCATCTTGATACTTGTTTATACAAGTTTGTACAAAATAAACTTGAAAAAAAAAGAAAAAAATGTAAAACAAGATTAGATACATGAATAGATAGATAGATAAGTAGGTAGATATGGAATGGTAGTTTTCTAATTTCTTAGGATCACCTGATTTGTCAAATGTGTAACTGGCAATGTGAAAATCCTGTGGGAGAAATCTGAAAAGATAAATTATGAACATGAGTCTGGACATCAGTAATACAATCAAGAATATCATGGATTACATCAAATGACTAATTGTGTCCTTTGGGTGATTCTTTTTTAATTCATTAGTAACCACACACTTAACACTTCTTAAAACTGCAGAAAGGATACTGGACTTGAATTAAATTCATTAAAACTATCAGTAGGTTCTCTTCTGTTACAGTGAACATTGCTTCTTAACCTCTCTTACAGGATTTATTGCAAAAAATATTTTTTTCCATTGATTTCATACATATGTACAATTTTAATTTTCTGTAGATTACTCTAGCATTTTAAATGTGGATGATGACACATTATTTTTTTCATAATTGCTTCTTTTCATTACAATTTTGTCATGGGCCAGCTTCTAGGGAGGTTTACCTGCATAAACTTTCTATCATGTAGCTTAGTGTCTTCTTTGTTGATTGGTGTTTGGACGTCACCTGTTTCTTTTTTTTTATATATATATAAAATGCCAGATTATGATTTTTTTTTTGAAAAGTATATGAGTACATTCATCACAGATTCTCATATTTCAAATTTCCCCCCATTGTACTTCTGTGTTTAAAGTGCTGAATTCCCTCAACAGTGTACATCAAGACATTCACATTTTATTTTTTTAAGACATGTAGAGGAACTTCCTGCCCACTGTCACACCCAACTTGGGATGAATTAGAGCTTCCATCATGAAATTACGTGAGTTCAGGTGTCGCATCTCTCAATCGTCTTGACATTATTTTGCAGTTTTTAAATTTATGGGGTGTTCTACAATATCTGTCAATTTAACCACTTTAGCAGTTGAATATTTTTATACAAGAATCTATTTCAAATATTATTTACTGTAGACAATATGAAAAACATTGTTGTGCTTTGTTCTACCTCTGGTAGAGCTATCTCGAAATTTTGGGAGCACTAAACAGTTATTTTTGAAAAATGAATCACCATGTATCCTGATAAATCCACTTTATTTATACATTACCTTTATTTAAACAGGGGAGGCCACTGAGAGCAAGATCTGTTTTACAAGGACTCCCTTGTTACATTAAAAATATGAAAACACACATAACATAAAATACATATAAAACAATAAAAAGACATATAGAACTACCATAAAATGCATAATCGTAACGTGACTTCAAATTTCAATATGCATTGACAGTAGATTTAAAATTATTAAAAGGGATTAGTTAGTCTAATTGTCTTCTGCTGATTGTTCCACTTGAGTAGAGTTCAGGAATTAAAAGCCAATTTTCCAACTTCAGCACTTATGTGATGATTTTCATGGACACAATAGTCTTAGGGCCCTGTTGAGTTGATCTACATAAAAAACATGATACTCAAGAAGTTTGTGAATTGTAGATAAAGAAAATGCAGGGCTGTTGTCTTCTCTGCCAGTGAATGGACATAGTCATGCAGTAAATCAATTTGATTTCTACTGCACACTGCATGTTATTCAAATTCTCTCAGATATTGCACAGAAAAGCAATAATATTCTGCTGCTTTTATTTTGTAATTTATATTACTTACACCAAAGAAAGATCATTTTCTCTCTAGGCTTCTGTTCCATTTAGTTCTAGAAATTCATTTCATTCAATGAATTTTTATCTATTGGTGAGTAGCTCAAAGGCATACCTTGCGACGGGCAGCCAGGGCAGTGCCCCAGGGCCCAGAAGGCAAGAAGGGCCCAGTAGACAAAACTGTCAAATGGGCCCCCTACACGGCATGCATATATTGATGGCGTTAAGTTAATAACAGACAGATTGAAAGAGTTCCACTATATATTTATATGCTTATGGCCTCTGACAGTGGACTCTCTATGCTTGTCCTGTTAGACCTCAGTGCAGCATTCAATACCACTGACCACAATATTTTACTACAGAGATTAGAACATGCCAAAGGTATTGCTCTGCAGTGGTTTGAATCATATCTATCTAATAGACTCCAATTTGTTCATGTAAATGGGGAGTCGTCTTCAGATCATAAGATTAATTATGGAATTCCACAGATTTCTGTGCTGGGACCAATTCTATTTACATTATTCATTATACATGCTTCTCTTAGGCAATATTATTAGAAGGCATAGCATACATTTTCATTGCTATGCAGATGATACCCAGCTTTATCTATCCATGAAGCCAGATGACACACAACGCTTAGTTAAACTACAGGCATGTCTTAAAGATATAAAGGCCTGGATGACCTCTAATTTCCTACTTCTAAATTCAGATAAAACTGAGGTTATTGTACTTGGCCCTAAAAATCTTAGAAACATGGTGTCTAACCAGATACTTACTCTGGATGGCATTACCTTGGCCTCCAGTAACACTCATTTTTGACCAGGATATGTCTTTCAACATGCATATTAAACAAATATGTAGGACTGCTTTCTTGCATTTGCCTAAT
>VUQI01061928.1:2660-18519 GCA_015106735.1 Paratilapia polleni
CAGTTATTAGGTTTAGGGGGCTTTTTCACTTTTTCACAGAGGGTCAGGTAGGTTTGGATATTTTTTTCCCTTAATAAATGAAATTATTTAAAAACTGCATTTTGTATTTACTCAGGTTAAATTTGTCTAATATTAAAATTTGTTTGATGATCTGAAACATGTAAGTGTGACAAATATGCAAAAAACTAAGAAATAAAATACTTTTTCATGGCAATGTACATGGTAATAAGTATTTAAGGCACAATTCTAACGAGCTTGAAAATCAGTATTTGGTATGACCACCTTTATTCTTCAACACAGCCTGAAATCTCTTAGGCAAGCTTTCTTGTAATTTCTTTAAGTAGTCTTCAGAAACAGTTCTCCAGGCTTCTTGAAGGACTCTGGGGAGCCCAATCCATGACTGACAGTGTTCCATTGTGTTTTTCTATCCAGGTATGCTTTTACTGCATTGGCAGTGTGTTTGGAGTCATTTTCATGCTGAAAAATGAAGCCGTTGCCAATCAGATGCTTTCCAGATGATATTCCAAAATACAGTCACATAACTGTAAGGTATATGACAAATGCTTTAAGATTCTATTATGTAGTGCAATAAATAAATAAATAAAAATAACCAAAAAAAGGATAGGATTTTTAGGTTGTCTGAGGTAGTGCTGTGATTCTGATGACCATGTTTTTTTGCTAATCAAAGAGTGGGGTTAGGTCATTTTGCTGTGGTGTCAATCTGAGACGTTAAGAGAAACGTTACACTTTTGAGACACAAATAATTGAGTTATCCTGTTAAATTAACACTGGTTGTTAACATTATAGATGGGCAGGACTGATAATGTTTCCTGCCTAGCTCCCACATTAACGTTATCATTTTTATTATTAGCCATAGCCACTAGCAGCTGCCTTAATGATAACTTAACAGACGGCTAAAGTGGCTATCGGGTAATTGCTAATAGTTAAACGTCTAATGTTAATGTGTGTGCTGGCCAGGTTATCAGTTATGATAACTGATATGATAAGCGTGGTTGAAACAGGAGCTTTACTGACCTCTCAAAATTCCTCAAAGTGTTGTTCAGTGCTGTAAACCTCAACTACTGTTCATGTGTTCAGCTGCTAGTGAGGGGAGGGGCTGTGTCTCTGCCTGTCTACAGGGGTGCTGTGTGAAGTTGTGTGTCAGCTGGAGGAGGCAAAGACGGCACTGTTGTCACTGATACTGCTGCAAATGAGCATCTAATCTGACACTATTTATTAGTATGGATTAGTATCTGAGTATTGATTTTTTTTTGACAATCATACTCCTAAGACATGCTATACCTCTGTCTTTATTGAGTGTTTACTGAACACATGCATATGAAGTAACAAAAAAAGATACATTCTAGTACAGTAATGCAACTACATGTATATACATTTCATATTAAAATTAACTTTTTATATAATTAGTTTCTATTTCATTAATACTTTTAGATTAGTGCCCAAAGAAGGGAATGGACAGTGACCTAATTTGGTTACAATACATTACTGTAATGTAACCAAATGCATGTTTCAAAGCCAATCACATTTATTTAAAATAAACAGCACAGGCACACTTGTCAATCAAAACATTTCTCACAGAAGTCTGTTAGGGTAAATATGATATACAGTTACAAAAAAGTTTGGACAGACAAAAGTGGGCTCACTAAAGATTACAGTTACCATATTTCAGTGTTTAGATTGTCATCCTTTAGCTTTCAGGACTGCTTGACAATCAATGTCTGGGCATGGAGTCAACCAGACACTTTACCACAAGAGCTGTGGTCAAAGTTTCCTTTCAGTTTCCACACAAGAGTATCAAAAAACCTTTTTCTCTCCACGTCATAGTATGTGCTCTGTGGGATTTGGGTCAGGGTTTTGAAAGGGCCACTGTAAAATGTTGATTTTGTCCTGAACAAAATATTCTTTCAACACACAACTAAAGCTTTGGTTTGTAAGATCAATTTCACTTGCTTGACTTTTTGGCTGATTTCTTTAAGCTTGCATCCAGAATACATCTATAAACTTCACCTGCACATTTGTAAGAAAAACAGTCCCATACTGTGATGTTCCCACCTCCATGTGTACTCATTTACTGTGTACACATGTGTACTCCATGTGTACTAGCTTTCGGCACAAAATTTTTATGATCAGATCTAGGTATGCTGAATGTGAACTTCAATCTCCCTCTTTACCCATGCTTGTTGCTTCGATCAAGAATGGTCTATGAACTGAGTTGCATCTGCTTGTTGATCTCCAAAGCTATTATTGATCCCGTTTCTTGCCTGTTGATTTTACTTAAAAATATGCAGTCAAGTCTGCAGCTGGTCAGCTTTTGTGGCCTCTGTCTTCCAAGTAATTACTTCAATGTATGAATCCGGCTGTCCTTCACACTTGCCCCTACCTAATAGGTGTAATTTATGACATTATAGACACTAAGTTTCACAATCAGAACTTGTCCAAATGCTTTTTTTAAATTGCCATTTGTTCACCCATGTTAGAATGAAAACCTCATTTATGTAATTTGGTAAAAATGACATGTTTTTCTATGGATGTAATAACACCTTATTTCAAATATATCGAATTTTAAATAACCTTGTCGACAGATGGGAAGAGTTTAATTGTCCACATACTTTTTAGGGCCACAGTAGGTCTGTAATAAAAAAAAATTATATGAATCAGTTATTGTAATATTGTCCCAAAATATATATTAGGTATCTTATTAAATGTCACTATTCTGAAGTGTTACTGAATGACATTAATTAAGGGAAAAAGCTAAGCTAATTGTGAGAGTGCCATCTTATATGGATGTTTCAGTGCACCATGGAAAATGCATTTATTTATCTTGCACCAGCAGAGTGAAAACACAGCATGGTAAGTAACTCAGTTTTCTCTAAGTTAGGTTTTCTTACCAATAGCCTGAGGTTATGGCAATATTTCTAAAGATCATGCAAATGACCCTTCTAACTTCAGCTTCTCTCTGTTCATCCTTGCTGTCCTCTCTCACTCTTTATCACCTACACACACACTAGAGCATGAATACTCAGTCAATACACACACATAGATTTGCTGGTGATCAATTCTTCTTACATTAGTCCCTTTTTAGATTTTTTTTTTTTTTTTTTTAATCAGAAATTTTTTTTTTGTTATTTTTTTTTTTTTTATTTTTCCCTTTTTTGTTTTTTTTTTTTTTTTTTTTAATCAGAAATGCTGTTGTGGAGCTGCTTGTTGGTAAGAACTTGGCCAAATCCATATTATACTTAAATATCACATGGAGCTTCCACGTGTAAAGTAAATATTCAGATTAATAGGTTTTTAGGTTTGTTTCTGTCTTTTCCTTTTAGTCACACTCAAGAAATGCAGCCACTGCAAAACTACATTAAAAAATACATATACATATTTTTACATGACTGCCACCATTGCTGATTTTTTTTAGCTAGCTGATAAGTGCTTCTGTATTAGCCCTAAGGGACACTGAAATGTCAGGGGTAAAAAAGGTTCAAGTGGTCAACATTCAAATATCACCTTCGTTGGCTGCCTTTAAATTAACTGCCAAAATACATGAGTTTTTCAAACTGATATGCTTTCAAGTGTAGTTCACCCTTCTTTGGGTGCAGATATACAGTGTACAATGACACAAATATGTCATACATGGTCTCACATATGTGCAATAACTACAGGGATGGCTCCAGAAAGTCATTCAGCAGCTTTAATTGTGTTAAGTATACAGTTATAGCAAAATCTCCCATTGCAAGCTCTGTAAGCATTGATATCACAGTGTATCAGCGAGAGTGAAGTGGCATACTCATACAATGGATATATTAAGTATAAAAGCTTAAAACATACATTTTTTATTATAAATGCTGGATGTGTCTTTTCCTGCTTGACTGTTTGAATGTTGCGTAAGATACCACTCATGGATGAGTACGATTTCTTTACAGGGAAGGTATAACTGATGAAATCAAGTGAAAGGACAAGGCTACACTATTTATATCTTTCTGGTACCAAAGAGATTTCAGAGTAATCTTAATACATAAATAATTTACATAATTTTTTAATTTTAAATTCCGTTATAAAGAAGTATTATATGCATCTCTCCACATAGATTGTTGAAACACACCAATTATGTCAGATCCCACTGCATTATTTAGCTTATTAAAAGCCCTACTCATGTTGAGTGGCATGTGTATAACCAAATGGAGTGCATTTCACAAAGAGTTTAATTGCCTGTTTTGTGTTTACTATGTAGTATACATTGTATTATGTGTAAAATGGTCTGCAAGTATATATATATATATATATATATATATATATATATATATGGAGAGACAGAGAAAGCACAGAACACAGAAACCAGAAATAGAGGACAGCTGAACAGATGTTATCTGACAGCTGCAGTATGCCCAGCTTGGTATATGGGCAGAAGATATGACAGGGATTTTGCATACACTGTGTGAGCTAAAGCTTCAGTACCTGTCATGACTATAACCTTATGGTCAGATACAAAAGTCTGGGATGGATGTAGGATTAGTCATGTTGATGTTTCACAATGTTGACATAATGCAACAGTTAATAAGCCTAAAAAACTAAAACTGACCAGGTTTTTAAGCTTTCCATGTAAGAACATAACTCATCTGACTAAAATCAGTTTATGAAAAGCGGATTGAATATTTCTCGATGTGTAAACACCACTTAAATTGCTTTTTATCTAGAGCAAAATTCTATTCTGTTTCACCTACAGAACTCATTCACCATTAGTCTCTCAACAGAGTTGCTATCTTTGCTTTTATGGACTGCTTTGGTGTAATTTAGGGTTTAGCATCTAGTATATTTAGCACTTAATGTGAGTGTTTTGCCCCTCTCCTTCCTGGTTATAAATAGGCCAGCAAGGCAGCCCCCTTGAACGGGTGATGACCAGCAGCAGAAAGGTCAAGGATAAAAGGGATCTAAAGCCACTAGATGCAGAAAATTAAATTAGGTAACCCTGCTGGAACATAGCTGTTGAGTGAAGTGTGTGCATGTTTGTGTTTTTGATTCTGTGCACTTAAAGCATTTGTGTGTTTAATCTTCTGAGTGAGTGGCCATGAATGTGTTGGAATAGTTGTGGGTTTGGTGGGTAGGTGGATGATGGCAGATCAAAGGTCTACAGTGTGATGTGTTGTAAACAAGCGGGCGGGCACCTCTTGGGTAGGTTTAGCTACAAATACTAGATAAAAGCACCGTGAACTGAGTTAATGTGAAGCTAAAAACACAAACCCATGCCAAGAGCTGATGGTGTAATAGAGTAAGCAAACAAAATATACATAATATTTAAAGGCTAGATTCCCAAAGATTCTGCCAAGAAACTTTGTCTGCATTTTGACAGACAAAAACATTTCAGTAGTATTTATCTCCCATGCTATATAATATAGAGCATGCATTTAAGGATCCTTCCTGTATTTATCAGACTAGCAAATCCCCGTGCTATGCACAGGTCTTTGCTTTGGTGTTAGGTCAATAAACAATAACTGGGAAGAAAACCATAATTACTTATTCTTAATTGTGATTACATAAAACGTGTCACGGATTTTCATCACCCAAACTTCTTATCCCCACATTAATGTCGTCTGCTCTGCTGCACTATTTTCGAGGCTTTAAGCGTTTTTATAGTGGCGTATTTGGATAACTTGATCAATAATCAGCGGCCGCTCAGCTGGAAGATTAAAAAATTTGCGCTGATCGTTAAAATACTTAGCATAACGAACGTAGAACGTGCACAAAGTAAACGAATGTAGCATGTGCACACTAAACAACAAACGTGCACATGGTGAACCAGTCGTAAGGTCGCCGTTCGGTGCTCAACTGAACTGTCAAATGTGCAAATATATACGATTGTGGGGATTTGTATAAAATATTTGTATACGCCATATAGATGTTGGCACTCAGTGCCCTAGGCAATGTTTATGCAAAGTTTCATCAAGATTGGTCTACTCGTCTAGGAGGAGATAGGGAACATACAAACATACATACATATATACGCTGCGATCATTATAGTATGATTAATAGACTACAGTATATATAAAGAGTACAGCATCCTTAAAGAAAAAATAATGATCAAAAACTATGCTGATTTAAATTTGGCCAATCTCCCATTCCCTGGCAGTCCTGTTCTGACCACTTGCATGTCTACATTTGTGATTTCTGCGTCAGACTGAAGCAAAATTCATGTTAAGGATCATCACTGTTGATGAGAGCTGAATTTCTAGCTAGAAACTGAACATGAATTTTTAGTGGAGTTCGCAGTGACCAAAGGTAGCGAATCAGGTTAGGAGCACTTCTTCTTCTTTTTTTTTTTTTTAAACTTCTCTGTCATGAATTTGTTCCCCATGGTCATACTATAAACTCAGAGATCTACAGTAACATGCTAAGGGGTCTGAGGGAGAACATTTGTTGGAAACAGCCTAAATTGCAGTGTGGGACATTGTGTGTATCATTAGCCATTGTCTGCTGGCACAAAGCTCTCTTTTTTTTTTTTTTTTTGCCAATACCAGCAAAATCTTCGCTCACCACTGGCTCTACAAGCCAGATTTGGCTCTCTGCAACTTCTTCCTCTTTTCCAAAATGAAATTCAAGATGAAAGGTAGCTGTCACTGGGACTCAAAATTACATTTAACATGCCCAAGGACTTGTTAAATTTAAATTGTGCAGTGTTTTTTTTTTGGGTTTTTTTTCAGTTATGTCGTTATTTTATTGGCTGCTTAATGGAATTTTATAACCATATCTTTTATCATTCAAGACATGTGAGAATGAATGTGTGGGATTCTTTTGCAGGTCAAAAATTATTATCTTATAATTTATAAGTTTGGTACTTATTGTAAGGTAAAACTGAAGGTGTTGCCATTATTAGCGTACACTGGTTTGCAACATATGGGCTGTTTTTTGTTTGTTTTTTTCCCAGAAAAATAACTGCTCCATTTAAGCCCATTCATTATTAGCTGATCAGTGGTAACTATAGTTTAAGCTGCAAGGAATAAGACCCCTCAGCCACCCCTGGTCCACCTCAGGCTGTCACATCCTCTGTCCCTGCTTCACTCATAAGCCAGCAGCCTACCTACTGTATGCCTCCAACAACCTAGTTTAATTTCCCACAATGAAGTGTGTGCTTGTCTCTGGATAAATTTAACATTTATATTTTTAGCTGAAATGCTGCACTGATTTTTTAAACTTACACACCTAGCAAAAATATATTAACTCGATGGTACCATCTAAACACTGTTTCTGTTTTTACATAAGGGATTAGATATTGCTTTCCAGGAAATGTCATACAAAATGGTGGACTTGGGAAATAAAGTGCTATAAATTGGTGAAAAAAGGTAGAATTTAGGCAGTGACCTCTATAATATTGTGTATGCCCCATATAGTGTACTGACAGTTTCCCTCTGTGTCCTTTCTGTTCTACAGCATTTGTTACAGATTGTTATATGATTGGACAACAGCTGTGCTGGGTTATTGTGTATAATCCATCTTTCTATATCATGCGGTAACAGAAGTAACTTTTTTACCATCGCTCTCTGGCCTACATTGAATTACAGAGTTGTTATATAAGTGAAATCCTAGTATTGGTACCAACATCATGGCCTCTTCACACAACAATTCATAGTTCACATCCATTGCTGAAACCAAATAAAAACAATACAATAACCCCTCTTCTGTATTTCTGCCCCCACAGATGGCCACCATGTACTGCTGTAGTTAAATCGGATCAGTATCACCGTCCATGTTCAGTGAAATTTAACTGGCTTTTTGTCATTGCATGAGCTTCGTGCTCTCCTGAGAGCTGTGTAACATGGATTATGTAAAAGACATTATGGCTTTGCTTTGGTCAAACTTAATCAGGTTCCATGCTAACATTAGCTCGGTATATCTAAGGAGAAAAATTCAGTGATTAAATTTATTCAACAATATGCAGTTTTATACAACAGGTACCATACTAATGATTATAATCTGACAAAATGAATAAAATAGATCATTTTTTGTAAGACCAATACTGAAATGTATGCTATATTCCCTCATTAACTAAATGTAAATGGAAATACACTATTTAAATGAACTCTGGCAGTTCATGCTACTCAACCTGCTTTTATATTACTGAAGGCAATACTTGATGTCAACAGGCTCTTAACGATATCATCTGGCTTTGGTCCCCGAGGGCAATGATTTATATTCATCTCTTCCTCTAAATAATACTCATTCCTTGAATTATAATGGTATTATTGATTTCCTTTTATTTTACCCCTGCACAGCGATACTCATTTACCCTATTATTTATTGCACACGTGACAAAGGAAAAAAATATATATTGACTGTCACTTTAATTGCAAGTTCTTTTTAGTTATGACTACAATACTCTACCTGTAACACTCCAGTGATGCATAACAGAAAAAGATCCGACTTCTGATTTGTAATGCATTGTGTGTCAAGTTTATTCAGGGCATTAAAATGTCTGGATGAACAGTGTAATAATGATGAATCAAACCCACATGTGGTAGGCAAAGTGCCCTCAGATGTTATTTATCCCAAAACACCATTAAATCTGTTGACTTTTAGGGTTTCTCTGTGATCCCACTGTCTCGACAGTATTGATCAGACTTGTAACACTGGACTGTTTTTATTAGATAACTTTGATTTTTCTATTACACACGTCATGTTAATATTGCCAAATCAATGAACCTGAATATGGTGATGCAGAGAACATGAGCACAAGAAGACAATAAAAGCAGAAGAGAGAGAAAGATGTGCGTGTGTCCACTTACATTATACTGTAGTTTTTCCCTTGGTTAGTATTATCAAAAAAATTCACTGAGATCTAGGTCACCTGGGAGGGATTGAAAGTAAAGTATAATGTCAAAGACTAAAATGAAAAAAAAAAAAAACAACCCTTTTTGGATCTTACCAGAGTGCTGTGGCACACATCACATACACCAGCATTTGAGATATATGCACTACTGTGAATTTTTATTGGGGGACATTAAAAAACCAGAATCGCAGTTCATCTTGGACGCCAGAGCGAGCATGGAAATGCTCAATGAAGTGTTTAAACACATGTTCTGGGCTGAGCAAGGCAGAGCCAACTGTGTGGGGTATAATCACAAACAGTCAAGTCTTAAAAGAGCCTTAATCCTGAAAGGATTACAGAGAAATAATCAGTTTATGTGCACATTACTAAATCCTCAAAAAAGAAATAATGTCACATCATGTGCTTTTTTTCCTGCTTTATTTTGGGCCTAAAAGTTAAGGATAAGGATTTTAATCTCTTCCTCTTGATAATGGTGTTTTCAGCTCATTTATTTCTATCGAAGCCACTTACAGCAATGTAACCCTTCAGTCTTCAAATAATGCCCATTATACATGCAACATTTCCAATAAAACAAGTAGAGAGTCTCCTAATGGAAACTGATGACTCAACTTAACTGAACAAGGCAGAGACAACCAAAGAGAAAAAGGGATGCAGCGAGGTACAGGAATAATAAAAAGTGAGTAATACCTTACAAACTGTATTCATGCTTAATATGGTGTGTGCAGTGAAATTAATTGTTCAGTCATGCATTTTCTACACCCACTTATTGAGGTTCACAAGTGACATGGAGTGGATCCACCATGCACTGGGCTAAAGGCTGGGAAATACTGTAATAATAGATTTCTAGCACATGGACGAAATTCAGGTAGAGAATGGAGAACATGCAAACTACACAGTGAGATTTGGACACAGTGCATTCCTTCTGTGAGGCAGCAGTGGTAAGAATTTAGCCATCCTGCAGCCTAAAATGTGACTCTTTTTTTTTCTTTTTTGTTTTTGCACAAAACAATTCACGTGAAGATCAACCTCATCCAATGCCCCCCATAACTGTACACAAGCAGTCTTAAATTTAACTTAACTTTAAATTTAAAAAACAAAAAACACGAAATCATGCTATTACCTCATTTGGATTCAGAGAGTGACATTAAAATGATTGCACTGTATGTAGAATCACACCACTGCACCTCACTAATCCTGCTCACTTGTACTGTACATAACAGGGTGGCAAATAAACATTAAATATCAGACTTGAAACACAATCCAGACTCCCTTCACTTTAGATGATTACATGGCGATGTGAAAGCTGGGTTTATAGCATGTTGCTTTGATAAACCGTATGATTTAATGAAAACCATTCCCAATCTCCTATTTCATTTTCTAAGAAGCATGCTTGCACTATTGTGTTGAGATTTCAGTTCAGGACGATGTGACTCCAGGGTTATGTTTATATGTACAGCTGTTGATCATAATCTGGTTAAGGCCTTGTCTGAGTTCAGCTTTATACAGAGTTTTTAATAACCTGCAAATACATCACTAACATTATTCCAGTTGCCTAACTGAATATTCCTGTACACAGATTGAATGATACAGCAGCTACAAAGAATGAAAAGATATGACCCTGATCTCCATTGAGCAGCAGGTGGCTACTTCCACGCAAAACAAACAAATAAATAAATAAGTAGGGATGTTGTTCTTCAAAATATCATCAACAGTGGCTATATATTGTTGAAATTAAAATGTAAAAACATAAAAATTCAACTTGAAATGGGAGCTTTGCATGCTTCACTCAGTCTTTGACAAAATACAGACTCTTGAATGACATTGTTATAATATGTCATAGAATGTCATTACACTGTCCTGAGTTGTAACAAACTGCATCAATGTAATTTCCCTACATGTGATCAAAATCTGGATCAATCCACCATCAGCCAGCGGTCCATTTAAAGCCTTGTCACCACAACTGCAAAGGATAAAAAACATAACAAACCTGCCCCTTTACTAGGCAATCATTTACAGTGAGGAAATAAGCATGATTTATGAATACTAGGAAACTCACAAATGCATACGTTCCGGCATAAACAGACTCATGCACATGTTTCCTGCAGCACAGAACCACTGACACTTCATCATCTTTAGTTAGTAGGGTGGTCAAACATGGTGGAAACCATCCCTGTAGTATGCCTGCTTTAAAACCAGTCTTTATGTGTGTGTGTGTGTGTGTGTGTGTGTGTGTGTGAGAGAGAGAGAGAGAGTGAGACAAAGAGGGAGATCTGCTGAAGCTAGTCCCAATATTCTATGTCATTCAGAAGCAAAGTGACATGTCTATATGTAGATAATAAGCTCTTTTGGGGGAGAATGCTTTCCCACTGTAGACCACAAACTAGTCCTTTACTTCAGACGATACACTTCACCAAGGCAACATTTTCATTTTTTCCTTCAACTGATCTCAATTATATTCCTCTCGTATTGTTTTGTGATTTTATATTTGGTGTTTCTGTTGCCATGGCAGTAATGTGGGTCCTATTAGAACGTACTCGTATGAAAGAATCTACTTTCCATGTCATCGTAAAAAGCTTTCAGAGACTTTCAGGGAATCAAGGTTTACTCCAAGCATTACAAGACCACCCCCCATAGCTAAAATCGTAGGCCTATAGCTATAAAAGCAGATATATGCTCCTTCTGCTTAAAAATGTCTTTGATTTTCCTCTAGCTCCTTCACGCTTGAACCACTTCAATTGCTTTCAGACTGGTTCTCTTAGAGCCCAGCTAAGTACCACTAATTGAGGTGTGGAGAGTATTTTTTTCACAGGGTTACCACTAAAGCCCCACAACTCCGTCCATCCCCCCCGCACTCCACACAGGCACACAAACATGCACACAAATGCATTCACATTTCACAATTTACGATTTTACCCTCATTCTCCTGTGACCCTGGTGTTCACAGTGCCAGCAGCTCATCTCAAGGTCACACAGCAATGCTTTTGTTGTGGATTCACTCCCAGTATTGTCATGCTGTCCCCCTTTGTCTTCACCTTGTGTTATTTGTCTTCTTTAAAAATAAATCCAATAAAATCCAAACAAAGGTATAGTGTAAAATGCTGTGAAAGGGAGCTTTCCTTCCCCCAAAAATATCCAGAAAGGTCAATGTCAGGCATTATGCTTAATTTTCAGTTTTATGCTGCCACTCATTCATTCGTCTGCCATTTAAATCAAAAGGAAATATGTGTGGAATTCCACCGACATGAATGAAATTGTAGGTTTTCGCTTCCATTCCCGGAAAGAGGCCACAAAATCCCCAGTTCAGAGTAAAATTGTGTTTTCTGGCTTTTCTGGGACATTCACCTGGTGGTGCGCTCAGGGCCATACAGTCACACATCAGTATTGCTGCCATCATACTCGCTTTTTATAGGGTCTGGAAGAACGAGATGGGATTTTGCAATCACATCACCGTGCTGAATACATCACCACAAAATGAGAGTACTACCAAGCAGGGGAAAAGAGTTTCTTTTTGCTTCTTGTTCTCACACTATATGTCCTCATTTATGAGTAGCAACTTATTGTTTTTTTCCAATCTTCAATGTGTAGTGTGTGTAGTCGTAGGACATGTATAGATTTTTTTCCCCTGTTTGTTATTGGGATAGCCTTCCTTCAGCTGATCAATAAAAATATGCCAATAAGTTTTACATTTACTGTATGGTCTGCATGAGATAAGGTCCTTATCGTGGGTTGTCTACCTTCTGATGTATAATCCCTGTGTTGTGGTTGGAAAATCTTTAATTGTGCTGTAGGGTTATTGATAACATGCACATTACTCTGGGCACTAACACATTCACCCTCACACACATTTCAGTCATTGTGCATTTGGTGTTTCACATCCTGATTTGTTATGGCCCAAATGACACAGAAATTATGATTATTGCAATTTTACATGACTAAT
Organism: Paratilapia polleni; assembly: GCA_015106735.1. NCBI lineage: Eukaryota > Metazoa > Chordata > Actinopteri > Cichliformes > Cichlidae > Paratilapia > Paratilapia polleni. Next base: position 15,431 of record VUQI01061928.1, read on the forward strand.
AATAGATTTTAATCTCCATTCATATCAGTTTTTGTCCTTTTTTTTTTTATCAGTCTTTGTCTGATAACATTTCCCCAAATCATAAAATTGATCGTGCATGGGCATATTCTCTATTTGTTTATGCAGTATGAGCTACTGTTAACTGAGGCATTATACATTTGTCATTAGTACTAAGTCTGGGGAAATCACTGTTAGCTGAAGTGATTGGCCTTACTAGTTTGGATGACCACTTTTCATTACTCCTCCCCAGCTAGATCTGTAACAGATTAAAATTAAATGAACTCCATTCATCATACATCTGTGAGGAACTGAAATGAATTAGAGCTGTATGTTGTGGATTAAAATTGGTCTATTAAAATTGCACTTCTCTCACTTGGCTTGCACAAACAAACAATAAATTAATAAATTAATAAATAAATAAGTAAATAAGATAAAAGATAAGATAAGATAACATAAGAACATAGTTGGCAATTCTATATTTTCTGTGAAATAAAAACAAAACATTTTATTTCAGACATAATTTTGTCATGTACTTTTTGAAATAACATTGAAAAGTGCCACAGCCCAATCCAATGTCTTAATTTACAGTCACCAAAGCATTACTGCAAAAAAAAAAAGAAGAAAAAGAAAAAGAGTTTAACTGTCAGATTAGAAAGCATTTTGTGGCATTATGTGTTATAGCACCACTACCATATCTTTTATACACCAACCTTAATACTGGTATTTTGGCACAGTTTCTCTCTACAGCTGCAGTGCCTTAAGCCAGGTCAGGCAAACAGTCTAACAGGGAGCATAGCTGGTTTGCACATCATTAGCTCAATGATCACTTATTGTCAGCCCTGCCAACTATAATACACAATGCAGTGGTTTGGAAACTCAGCTGTTCCTCACCACTGAAGGGAGAAAAAAAAAGGTAAGCTGAAGAGGATTCACTCATAATTTGATTAAATACAGTACTGTATACAAAATTCTTGAGCCACCCTTTTCTTCACATTTTGCTAGGAAAATGGGAAATAGGTGCAGCGATTTATTGAAACATGTGCAAACACAAATGGAAATACAGTATATAAGGCAGTTTGTACAATTCTAACAAGCTCGAAAGTCAATATTTGGTATGACCACCTTTATTCTTCAACACAGCCTGAACTCTCTTAGGCAAGCAGGGACTAGTGTTCAGGAATAGTTCTCCAGGCTTCTTAAAGGTAATTCCAAAGCTCTTCTTTGGATGTTGGCTGCCTTTTGTTCTGTTTTCTGTCAAGATGATACCACTCTGGGCTCTGGGGAGGCCAATCCATGACTGATAGTGTTCCATTGTTTGTTTTTCTATCCAGGTATGCTTTTACTGGATTGGCAGTGTGTTTGGGATCATTGTCATGCTGAAAAATGAAGCTGTTGCCAATCAGATGCTTTCCAAATGGTATTGCATGATGGATCAAAATCTGATGGTACTTTTTTGTGTTCATAATTCCATCAATTTTGACAAGATCTCCGACACCACTGACTGAAATGAAGCCCCAAACCATGACAGAGGCTCCACTGTTTTACAGATGGCTGTAGACACTCACTGTTGTACCTCTCTCCTGACTTCCTCCTTATAGATTAATGACGATTTGAACCAAAAATTTCAAATTTTGACTCATCACTCCATAAGACCTGCTGCCACTGATTTTTGGTGCAGATCTTGTGTAATTTGGCATACCTCAGCCTTTTCTCCCTGTTTCCTTTCCTTAAGAATGGCTTCTTGACAGCCACACTTCCACTGAGACCATTTCTGATGAGGCTTCGGTGAACAGTAGATTCTTCACTGACTGAAGGGCCAGATATATCTCTCAGGTCCTGTGTCAGGTCTTTGCTGGATTTCTTTCCTATTTATAAAGGACATGACTTTCAGATGCCGTTTATCAGATGTAGATAGTTTTTAGGCCTGTCACTTCTTCCTCAAACTTTTTTAAGGACACCCTGCACACCATGCTGAGATATGCCAGGTTTTCAGCCAAAAGCTCTTTGGGAATCACCTTGTTGGTGCAAAAATAATATTTCATGCCTGTCAAACTGTGGTATCTTTGGCATTATTCTTAGATTCAACTAAAGAAATGGGACCAAATGATGTTTTTGTGACAGGCTGCTAGTAACAAAGTGCCTAAAGATACAATTTAAAATTGGTTCTTTGCTAAGTTGTCTGTTATGTGTAGAAACAACACTGGTTCATCCCTTGAGTTAGGTGACTTTTTTATTTTAAAAAAATATAAGAAAGTCTGGCTTCTTGGAAGCAAAATACAAAGAGATGAGGGGTGGCTCGAGACAATGCACTAATGAATGTCTACGTGTTGTGTCGGTTACTTGAAAACATTAAAAATAAATGTTTTCAAAACTAGGGTTCTCTATGTTCAGTGTAAGTTTTTCCCTTGCACTGTATTTGGTTACAGACCTTTAAATTGTGCACTTAAAATGTCTCCTGTAACTAGTGCCCTGCTTCCATTATGGTAAACCCCAAGTTGTGCTTGTGTGGAGCAGGGCACAGGTTAAGCCATTTTACCTCCCCATATCGTGCAGCTGAAAAGAAGTCCTGTAAGGTTTAATGAATACCATATTTTATCAATTAGACATTCCCTGTGTGTATGTGTGTGTTTGAGAAGAAGAAAGGCAAAGTGAACTGCTTCATACACCACAGGAAGCAATCATGCTTGTGAGTGGTAGCCAGGATGTGAAACCCAAGTTGCAGAAAATCTCCCATTTTCACTTGAATTGTAGTAGTGGGGGGTTACAGTCCACACCTTCTGCTAACCTCCTCCTTTGTTGTGTAATTTGTGAGTAAGTGCTCATTAGATAATGCGGTCCAGTGGTTCAGAGTTTGTGTAATTGGCTGTTGGACCCTCCTCCTCCAAGCATTAATTTAATCACTGGTCTAATGTAAGCCTATACCAACCCTTATGGTTAAAGTAATTGTGTCAGTGTGCTCTCCCAAAGACATTATCTGTCCTCAAACTAAAATTTCACCTTGAAATTGAGTTAGTCATAACCATTGAACTCAAGCAAACATTTGTGGCTAATGGGAAATTATTTGAGCAATTACCACAGAGGTCACTTAG
>VUQI01061929.1:9889-42916 GCA_015106735.1 Paratilapia polleni
GTGCGTTGAAAAAAGGGGGGGGGGGGGAGGGGAAAGGCTCGGATTAAGAGAAAGTTTAAAATCAAATTCCAAAATACTTTAAGCAAACCTAAAATACAAAGGAAATTATTAAATTAGCAATTAAACATTTAAAACAGTGCCAACGTAAGAATTAAATAAGTGGGGATTTTAGAGCTGGCTACTTAAAGTAGTAAAAAACTGCTATAAATTTTAGGTTAAGATTTACAGTAAGGGGTCATTTTCTGGGAGAGGTGTTGGCCTATTGTTAAAGGTACATTTTTAGGGAGACGGCACTGTCTGAACGCAGTCAAGCTTTCATTCCTCTGTGGCCATTCTGACAGGATTCATTGTATAAGCACTTTTCCCATTAAAACTCTCTTTGATGTCATTATTATATTGATCTACTATACACCTTCAGAAAGACAAAGGCAAGAAGACAAAAAAATGTACATACATATCCATGGATAAAAATAGTGCAACATCAAGCTTTTAAGTTAGACTGCTACATAACTGCTGAGTGTAAGACTGAACCATAGAGAGATGGTCAGTCTACGTGGTCAGCACAATGTCCAAAGGCACCACGTTAAACCACAGTCCCTTTCCCAGGAAGAGGAGGCCTCATTGCTTCAGTTAGTTTTCTGTCAAGAAAAGAAAGAACAAAAGTTAATTTTATAACTTAAGAATGAGCAAAGTCAATGTCTTCAAATTCAATTTAAAAAATAAAATAAAAGAAGCAAGGTAGTTACCAAACACAAAGTCACACCATCTCGGCCCGGTTAGGCCTCTCATTCGCGATTGTCTCAACATTTTCGCTGGTGGTGGTTGTGGTGGTTCAGTAGACACAACCCCGGGACTTTTGTATTTCCTTTTCTGCCTCCCCACTGGCTTTGCTTCCTGCTCCTGGACTGATTTTTGTGCAGAACTTGCCAGCTCTCTCGAGGCAGTCCTCCTATTAATGCTCCTTTTTCTTTCCGTTTTCACAGCTTTAACGACTCCTACCAGTTGCCTGTCCCTTCCTGCAAAGAGGTATGCAGAAGGTGACCCTTCCAGTGTCACAGTACAAGAGTCCCACTCCTCCTCAGCTGATTCGTTATCTGGAGAGTTGATCTTCCTCAGAAACACCCGGCATTCCTTTAGCGTTTCAGGACACCAGGCAGAGTACAGATTCTGCTCTTTGTGCACATCCACAGGCTCCTGAGTTTGGCTAACCGAAGAGGCGGCAGAATTGTTTTCCAAACAGTCAGAGAGCTGATGTTTTGTGGATGTGCATAATGCTTTATGTTTAGATTGTAATCTAGTTACTACATGTTCATTTGTACAACTAGCTGCTGCTTCTATGTTTTTCCTGTCCCTATCCCTCTTTTGCCACCTGTCCCTTTCTTTCTGGGTTCGAAAACGTGTCCTTGCTCTAACTAGAGTGGCCTGATATCTACTAAATGCTTTGCCTCTCAACTGCTGGACTCGTTGAGTGAGCTTCTTTGCAGTGAAAAGTTGTCGTCTGTGTGTCGACAGAAGTGCTTTCTTTCTTTTCCTCAGCCGCCTTTGAGCCTTCTGATGTTGCAATGGGGTTTTTGGCACCATTTTGGCAAACTTCTTGATGTGTTTGCGGAGTCGCTCTGCCTGAGGACTGTGGCATACACTTTTTGTATTAGCAGAACGAGGGAAGTGCATAAGTTCGTAACGATTACGGGAGCTCGCCTTCTTGACAATAGTCAGAGACTGTGTCTCTGTGGTCTGCATAAACCAGGAGCAGATCTGCTGCATGCTACAGGAACTTGGTTTGTTGGGCGAACAGTCAAACAGTGTCCGGACCACAGAGGAATGTTTTGAATTCTTGGTGAATAAATTGTTGCCTTTAGCGCCTAGTTTAGAACTAATGGCTGTTTCTTTTTCTTGGTTCTCCACAGTGTCTGAGACCCAGGTGTCAGAGATGACTCGTATTCGCCTGGCAAGCTCCTGGTTCATTGTTTTTTCCTCAGCTGATGCCGCCCACCACCTTAATGTCTCTTTCGGGGTAAAGATTGAATCTACAGATACCCCTGCCACTCTGCTTAGGTCTGGAGATATGTTCCTTTTCTGTGATCCACAGAACTTTCTCTTCTCACCTGAAGTTTCTACATTACTTTGTTGCTCCTCCTGCCTCCTTTCATTGTTGGCCTTGTTTAAAAGAAGTTGTTTAGAGCGCCGTACCAGAGCATTACTGCGGCTGTATGATGTGGAGGTGGCAACTGCATGAAGAAAGTGGATTGAGGGTTTTCTCACTCTCATGGAGTGTCGCACTGCTACAGGCTGATTTGGCAGTTCATCTTTATTACAATCCTTTGTTTCGTTCACTTCTTTTTGACCCCTTTTGCTTGTTAACTGATGATTGATTGTCAAGGGCTCTTTGGCAGATTTGAATTCTTGTAGAAGTACTTTCTTAGGAGCCAGTGTTTCAGGAGACTGCCGAGTGTCTTTATTGATCTGAATTTTACGTTGACGAGGTGACACTGTCGTCACTGTGACTGAGATTCCAGAGATTTTAACTTTCGGAGGTCTACCTGGTTTCCTTGAGGGAACAGAATCATCCTGCTTTTGACATTTGATGTTACTGCCAGAATGAGGGGCTGGCTTTTTTGCTGGGCCGACAAAATCTAATTCCTCTGAGGCTGCTTTAATATTACCTGAGCTGGTCTTAGAGTTGTGCAACAGACTTACTGCTTGCCAAGCATCATTAAATTCTGTCTGCAGCTGGTCAAAGCCCTCGGACACCATTCGTTTATTTCTCCTTGAACGACCATACACGACTGTTATCTTGAGGTTTTTGTTTACATTCTCCTCAGTACTGGATGCCAACTGACATTTTTCACTTGCCGCTTTTACCCCCGTTTCGGAATCCAAAGTCTTCTGCTTACGTGGTCGGCCTATTGGTCTCTTCACTTTTTGCTCCAGCTGTGGTCCCAGCTTTTTTGGCCGCCCAGGACGCCTTTTCGGAGGAGTGGTTTCATGGAAAGAAGGCGAGTTACCTGGTAATCCCTGGCTGTTAGGTCCAGCTACACGTTTGGTTGGAGTACCTTCACCTGATCCTCTGGAACCATATTTAGGTGATGAGGAAGGTGACCTGGGCAAAGAGACAGACTTACGTGGTGAAGAAGTAGATTTGGGTGTCGAAGAACCAATCTTGGCGGGTGAAGAAGGAGACTTGCGTGTTGAGGAACCAGACTTGGCTGGTGAAGGAGACGACTTGGTTGGTGAACAAGAAGATCTTGTGCGTGAGGTAGTAGATTTTAGTGGTGAAACAACAGATTTTACTTGTGATGTTGCAGACTTGATGTTCTGGCTTGTGTGCTTCTGAGGTGTCCCTGACCACGAAGACTCTTCACAGGGGTCAAAATGTTCCATTTGTGAGCCAGAACCAGAGCCTGCTGACTTGAGACTATATTTTACTCCTTCCTTATCCTTTACTGGTGATACAAACATGAGCTTAATTGGACTAGTGTACTGGACTTTGGAATTTTTAGGACTCTCAACACAGGTATCAGACTTTATGGGGATATCCATATTTGATGAGTCCTGTAATCTTTTTGAAGATGATGATCGTAACCTTCCTAAAAGAGGGGCAGCACTGTCGCTGCTATTGTTCCTATTGCCTGAGCGATGTTTTTTAGGACTTCTGTCTTTGGCAGTCACAGTCTGTGGAGAGACTGTGACTGCCTGGCTTTGACCTTTTGCCTCCATATGAGATAGTTCATGTTGTTCTTTTTGTAATGACTGAAAGGCAAGCTTCTCTGTGTTCCCACATGTGGACGGACAAACTTCATTTCTTGATTCTATGTTGGTATCCTTAGCACCTGGTTCTTTGGATAACGCATGCAAGGTGCTACATGTCAAAGCCTTCTCCTTTTGTGTTTTATAATCGAAGATGCGTTCAGAGAAACACGCAGCATAGAACATGTTTCTGGGTTCTGTAACATAGGAAGAGAACCACTGTGGAGGGACTATATTTCTCCTCGATCTTCTTGCCTCTGTGGAGTGGTCTGCTTGATATTTCTGTCTCTCTTTAACAGGACAATGAGAATCTTTACCTTTACCTGGTCTGTTTTCAGTGTTAGAGCTTTGACTTGATGGGGATTCTTCGTGACTTCTGTCGTGGGCAGAACTGCAACCCATACCACCCTCTTTACAGGCCGCAACACACAGTTTTGATGAGCTTGCAGTCACTGTATTCACCTGTTTTTGTACACTGTCGCTTATTGAGCTTTGTGTGCCATATTTGCTCTGCAGCTCAGGGGTGCGTATTTGAGTACCTGAGAGAGTAAGCACTTTTTCCTCACTGGATACTTCCTTTTCTTTCTCTTTTGCGTTAATTATTTGAACATCTTTTGTCATGATAACTGTCTTTACTGCTTCTTTTACCTCATCCCTGTCACTTTTTTCAGAAAGCATGTTCATTGGACCCTCCCTTATTCTATGATTCCTAACAGGTTCTACACCTACTTCAGTTTCTGTTTTAGACATCTCTTTAACTAGGTTTGGGTCTGATGAAGTGTCTGATGTGTCTAAAGCAGTATTTTCATCTTTCAGTCTTGGTTTCTTTGCTGGTGACATTTTCCTCCTCTTGCAGGACAGATCAAACTTGGCAAGGTCCCGTTTAATTTTTAAGCTAAGCCTTCTAGTTGAAGCATCATTAGCAGGTGTTGTAATAGCAGCAAGAACCTTCTGACGATGACGGGATCTGGTAATGGGTGACTTGGGTTCTCTGTCATCATGGCGATTAAACAGCTCACTCAGGCTGTAGTCACTAGGACTGCTTGTGCGAAGCATTGTGGTGATGATCTCAGTGACATGGGCATCAGCACGAAAATGCAGGTTTTGGCTAGTTGAGGGAGATAATGGCTGCTCCTTTTCAGAAACATAGATGGCTGTGGAAACCAGAGTTGGGTCCTTGTCTAGAGGTGTGATTGTATCCAGTTTCTCACTAAAGCGATTCATGACGACCTGCAATAAAGTCCCACTTGGGTTCTGTTCAGCCTGATGTCTTTCTGGGATCTTACTCTGTGCATCTTCTGTAGCTGTATCCACATCTGCAGCTTGGTGGCCTGCAGTTATAAAACTCTTTTGATCCACCAGGTCAGCATCCTCCTCTTGGTGAAACAGAGAGGGTGGGTTTTCATCACTTTTCTTATTGATGTCTGAGGGGATAGGTGAAAGAGGGGGAGGAGAGGGACTCTGCTCTCTCTTCAGGACAGGACAAGGAGGGTCTCCATCTCCTACCCCTCCTTCTACTGTCTTCTTGACTTGTGTAAGACAGTTGTGGTTTGAACAACAGGGACAAGAATGGAGGTTGTGTTTGTCACAACATATGGAAGAGGAGAGCAAATGGCATTGGCATAACAGAGGAGAGGATGCAACCAGGCTTTGGCAAGAAGTGCAGTGTAGGCTTTTGGAACACGAGACAGTGTAGCTTTCCTTCCTGAACCTCTCTTTTTCATGGTGAGCAAGCTTGAGGATTTGGTAGAGTAAGGATCGGTGAGCTGGACAGAGAGAATTGAGCATAGCACTCAATGCAGAGCTTTGACGAAACTTAGTCCCCCACTGTCGTTGACCTCCCAGTTCTTCTGTGGGCGATGGCAGCAGGGAGCTAGAGGCAGAATGTAAAAACTGGAGTTAGAAGGTTTTACTCATAGATAAGCCCAGCTTTAAATAAGCAACACAAAAAAAGAGCATGCACACAGAATAACAACGTCTGATAAAGTTTTCAGCAACAAGACAAGTGTCTTTTAACTGCGTTAGTTCTATAATACTACTGCCTGAAACTTGAAATATTTTGTAATCCTGAGATCTGCTACTGAGGCATAAAAAACAATCCTATATCATTTCTGACTCCCAAGTTTTCATTTATTTATTTTTATAGATATGACTGCAGTTTGTGCTGGCTACAGCCCTCTGCATTTAACTGCATCTCTCGAGTAGCTACATTATTCTTTAGAATAGTCACCAGACAAAAATAACCACGAGTATATTTATATAAAGATATAAAAGAGCTTGATATACAGGTATCATTTTTGATGAAGTGACAGTAAAGCATTCTTAAAGAAACCCTTAAAGTAGAAATAAGCTAAAAAAAAATTATTATAAGCCAAACACTATAATGGGTTTTTGCTACAGACCTTTGGGATAGATAGAAGAGGATGATGGTCATTTTTTAGCCATCAACAATAAAAAAAAGAAAGAAAGAAACAAAAAAGAACATAAAAACAGGGAGATTAACTGAATGGTACAAACAGGACGACAATGTATCACAAAAGGAAGTGCTATGATATACTGCTACATTTTGTCCCACCCCTTCTGACCAGCAGTATAACACTCTGCAAAATGTAAACTGAACCATTCTGCGAGTAAAATAATGACAGGCAACTGATTAAAGAACTGTTTTATTGATCAGCCACTGAAGGCAAATGATAACATTCTGCTAACAGCAGAAGGAATGATTGAAGAAACGCTCAAACTAAACAGCCCCCCCCCCCCCACAACAGCACTTTCATCAACAAACCAACAGTTCAAAAAGCCCTCTAGATTTCATAACAGCCAGCAGGTCCTAGAAGTAAAATATTTCACTATAGAATCAAGTAATTGATTTAATATCAAGTTATTTTCAAGTGTTTGAATTTTTCCAGCAATTTAAGTACTGTACGTGGCCAAACCATGTCAGGGTTCAAGAGGCCAGTTGCAAGTGTTACATTCTGTAGTGTTGAGATGAGTTTCCACTGCCGGAACTTTCCTCAGGGACCAGGAACCTTTGTGGGAACATTTCACTGCAGGGACCAGGGAACAATTAACATTCTCCAAAAGAGTCATTGCTCAGGGGGTAGTACAGTAACTTTGGGGTTGGGGCTTCAAGCGGAACATTTCTGACTTTTTGAATTCTCTTCTTCTACATTCCTGCCACCTACTGAGCAGCTTGTTGTATAGTTGTGTGAAAAAAGAGGAGTGTATAAACAGCTGTTGCCTTGCCATACAACAGCAGGCTAAAGCTGGCTTTCTACTGGATCACGTTTTCAGGAACAGGCTTCTCACCCTCCCTTTCATGTTTAATTACCTGGACTACAGTGGTGGTGTAATAATTTTGCCACAAAGTCAATTCCCAGTGCGCCATAACAACGCAGGTAAACGTAACTATGGATCTGTGAGACGGAAACAATGACAACAGGTAGCCAAGATGGCTGTCGCATTGCTATTTGTTGTGTCTGCCTATATTGCAATCCAGCAATCTGCTGTTCTTTGTCTTACTTTTGACAGGTTGCTGGTTTTCAAAAATAACACTTGTTCCATGTTTAACCTATCAGCATCGAGCCCCACCTGAAGTTTTTCTGGGCAGAAATACAGTTGGAACATGCACAAAGGTACGGCCACCTGACTATATCCGCCTAGTTTCTGCAGTGGAAACTTTCCAAGTACTTTAGGTTATAGAGGCTATATTGTTGAGTTTGTTATGACAAATAATTTTTTTTAAATCACTAAAATAATTTAATAGTAACATAATCACTAAACAACCACAATAGTCAGCAGTGTCATTTCTGGACTAAATAAATTATTTAAGCTAACATTTAAAAGCATTCATGCAATTGTAGCAATACACATATCACATTGCATCAAAGTGCCCCGTTACAAATCAAGAACTACTACAATCAAACTTGTAAAATCACAGTTCTGAAGCGCAATCGATAAATAAATATGCCGTAAAAACACAAAACAAGTTTTTACAACAAAAACGCATCTGATAAATCATAGTGCAATAATTGATTTATGCATAAATAGCAGACTTACGTTGCCTCAAAGATTTGCCAGCAGTTCAGTCAAAAAAACATAAAAAGCCCTAATCTCAAAGCCCAAGTGTGTTCCTAGAATTAGCTGCAGTTAAGCAAATACAATGATGTCCTTTTTCGATTTCTGAAGAGGTGTTTGGAGTTGTTTACAAACTGGCCCTTTGATATAAACAGCAGATAACTCCCAGAGTAGAGACATTATACTGCACTGAGCTGTAGCCATAGATACTGGCACTGTGTACCGCCATGAGAGGAGACATTCAGGAGTGGAGACATTAGTGTTTGTACAGTTGGAGGAATTATAAAGGTTGAAATGCCACACAATCTTGTGACTAAACAGCTCTAAAAACACAACTACACTTAAAAAAAAAACAAAACAAAAAAAAACACAAAAAGACATCCTGTAAATGCCACAGGGCAGAATTTCAACCTTGTTAAAAATGATTTTACACTCCAAATGGCTGACTGTATAATAACTTATTTGGAGTTTTAGTGTTGTCGATAGCAATGAATTTACACTTCGGTGTTCCTTGAGAGACAAAGAGTTCATAGGAGCTTCTAAGATAACAGGAGCGTTCACCCCAGCAGATTCAGTATCCTAACGAGGAGGTCTTGATGTGAAACCTAACACTGGACTATAGGCAGAGAAAGTTCAGAGGTATATGTGGCAACGAGGTTAAAGATAGTGTGAGAGAGAGAAACAAGAAAGCTGACATTGCAGCAAAACAAAAGTAAAGCAGCTTTGTGTGGGTAACCCTGAAATGCTGCTTTGGTAGTAGCACTGTTAATGGAAATAAGCTCATTTGAGAGGCAGACATGAGTATAGATGCAACATTTAGCATTTTCACAGACTCAGACAAAGAAGCCTTTAAGCCTGGCACTGAATAATGTTATACTCGCCGTGTCAACTTTTCACCAAAACTGTAAACTACTGTAACCTCCAGTAGCTGACAGTCAACCATCAAAAACACTAAAACTACCCATAAAACAAATATGACTATTAGGCTTAACAGAATCACTGTTAACATTAACTGAATTGAGTTTTGTCATAGCTACGCGTTGGTGTGCCAGGAAAACAGTCCTGTAAAGTTAAGCAGCGGTCATGTATGAGGTTCGCAGTAATACAGCTACAATAGCAGAATTAGTAAATATCTGCGATAATAAAAGAACATATTTCACAAACAGTACAAATACACAATAACATACACTTCCCAAGCTTATCAGTGCACATTTTAAAACATGCTGCATGTTTGCATTCCAACTACACTCAATACAATGTTTAGATTAGCTTGCAGAGAAACAAGGGAAAACTATTTGGACACAAAATGGCTTTTTTAAGCTAATCTCTTATACAAAAACTCATAATTAAGATGTAGCCACCACAGCATATATACTGTACAATCTCCCTGTTTGTAGAGGTGTCTAACAATGAGTTTTAAATTTGTTTTAATGGCTCTAAGTCACTTGAATAGCCTAGGTAAGATACCCAGAGAGATAGAAAGCTGCAAATCACAATCATCAATGCTCCATTACCAAGGAGCTTTAAGAACTGAATCAAACCTGAATAACCTAATAATCTAACAGCTAGCAAATATGACAGTCACACTTTATTTTTCAGCCTTAAAAGGTCAGCAACTGTGTTTCTCATACTTGAGCCTTGAGCAATCTTTTTGAAAGCAATTATTGTCTGTTTTTCCTCCTTGAAGAGAGGCCGTAACAAGTCGTATAACATGAAAACCAATTAAGAATGTTCTGGAGGTTTTCAAAGATAAGAAGATAAGATAATGCTGGATTCATTTTATCCCATATTACCAACAAATTCTCCAAAAAGACCAAAACCAAAAACTGGCTTGGTTTTAAAGTACAGTTATTACACAGTTAATAACTGTGCAACTCACAGTTATTAACTGGTCTAATATTCTGTTGATTGATCATGTAGTGGTTTAGGTAGTAAAATGACCAAGTAATAACATTTTCAAACTAGGAATAGGTTATTTTTTTTTAGATTAACTTATTGATCATTTGATTAAAAGTAATTACATATTGGTAACTTCATAACTGTGCTATAAAACTCCACAGCCATCTAACAGTTCAAAATAATAATAATCTGACACATAACAATAAGACAGTGACATGGGAGAGTAAGATGGCCAATTAAGAGTTTCAATATATCAGGCTCTGACCTGAATTCCTTTACAATCCTGGTCTTTCCATAAACAGATAAAATAATACAATCATATTCATCAAGATCAAGATGAGCAGAACTTCTACCTGAATAATGCTGAACTGTTTATGGCTGCTTTAAACAAAGCTCAGGACTAAGCAGGAGAAATACAGCTTTAAGTATGACTATCACATCACAGACATATAGTTTAAAAGACCTGAATATTAATATCCGTGTTGCTTGTAAAGGCATGTGTTGTGTTTTAACAAGTGTCTCCAGAAAACATTTATCTTGTAGGAGGTGATGTGTTCAAGTGTTGAGGTGTTTTTGAGGCGTTTGTGGTCTAGAACCTCTTTGCGTCAGCCGCTGAGGCAAGACTCCCTGAGTTAGTGGAACTGGTCGTGATACCAGAACCAGACGAGTGGGAACTGGATGAACAGAAGTTGGCTGATTTCTTCTTAGGTGGGTTCTTCAGTGTTCCAGTACGCTCTTTCACTTTGTACTCCAGTGTGCTATGGGGTACCCCATACACCCCCTGGGCTTTGGACACGCTCATGCGACCACCCAACACCATAGTGATGGCCTCCTCCATCAGTTCATGGTCATACTGGCGGTACCTCCCACGCTTCTTTCTAGGTTGCTTGTCTTTATCCCGGCAACCTGCCCCATCTTCTGACTCATCCAGCGAGGATCCACGTGGTCCCAGGCGATGAGGTGACTGGCTGGCACTGCCTGGACAGCCTTGTGCCAAGAATGGAGGTCTGAGTTTGAAGAGAGATGAAGGTCTGGCAGCTGCTGTTGATGAACTGGCAGTACCTTCGCTTGATGAGGTACGCTGATGTAGGTTTTCAGCCATGCTGCAATTCTCAGCCGACACTGACCTATTGTGGTCAGATGCAGAACGAACCTGAGGAATACGCAGGAGTATGGGTGGCTCCAGACTGGGGGTGGGGCTTGGAGGGGGCTGGAGAGCATCCCTGAGCTGGGGAAAACAGTGAGGGAGGGTCTTCTGTAGACTACTCGGCTGATAAAAGGCAAGAGCAGATGAAGGGAAACTTAAGTCTCCATGCTCCTCAGCAGCTCCTCCAATTTCTGCTCGCTCTGCCCATGCCGCCACTTTCTGCAAAACAAGACGGGCTTCGCCACCTAACATTGATGACATCACATTGTACGACGTCACTTCATCCCTGATATCTCTGCTTCCTGGTGTAAGTTGATGGAGGACTCCCAGCCTCCCTTCAGCCCAGCCACCCAGACCTTGTCTCAGGGTTTGAAGGGGTATTCCGTAAAGCAACGCAGCCCGCTGCTCCTGCAGCCTCCCTGATCGTATATCCTTCAAGGCCTTGGACAGCAACCCCTCAGACAGCTCCCAGCTCCTCTCAGTGTACTCCTTCTGCCTGCACTGCCTCCTAGGAATGGGAGGACCAAACAGCAGGGTCAGGATGAAGGTGATGGAGGAGGTTTGATTTTTGGCATAGGGGACAAGGGGGGTGCAGAGCGAGGGGTCCACTCCTTTATGCCTTGTGTTGGTAACATCACTGCGTTAGTTTCAGCCTGTATGTTCTCAGTCTGTTTGTGGGCACTCACACACACTTCTGCTGTGTGTCTCTCACGCACACACATTGTGTGTGGCAAAGCCTCTTCACGTCCAGGTGGGACAGTCTGTGAATGGCTGGGGTTACTTTGGCGCTCACATACAACCCCTGAAGTTTTGGGATATCCAGTGAGAGACCTACATGCTTGAAGATTGGATAATCAAACTCATCATTAACTGTATTAGTAAAAACGGTGGTAAAATCGTTGTGAAGTACAATCCTGAACTGCTGGCAAATGTTATAATACGGCGATTGCTGTGACGTTACCGCTCAAGAGATAAAAGAGTAAACCCCATTGAACCACAACACCAAACACAAGCTAGCTCCTCAGAATTAATTACAATTACCTGACCCAAAGCACTGCTGAAACAGGAGTATATATGTCATTTGGGCTGGACAGGTGCTGAGCAGTGAGAATGAGCATAGTACTGATGCTAACCTCTTAATCTTTGCCATGCTACATAGCTGAATGAAAATGCAGTCGTACCACACTCAGAAATGGGGATTTCCTACAAACCAAAGTAATTTTTCTAGTCATAGTGGATCTGAGCCATAGTCATGTAAAATGCATTCCTGTATTTGTGAAGAAGTCCTAGATTTGACTAATATTAGTGATAAGTCATAAGGCCAGACACCACTAAAATTCAGAGACAGATGCAGTCAGAGAACTATGAAGCTTACCCTGATCCTCTGTGGTTAGTTGATGATGACGAAGTTGTTGAGCAGGCAGAGTTCCGGTTGGAGAGGTCCAGTACACCATCTGTTCAAGACAAGTGAAACTGGTCAGGGTCTGAGTCCAGTGGTTTGGCTCTCACAGGAGGATGTCCATATTATAGTCAGAAAACACTTATTTTTAAACGCGCTAAATATAATGCTCTCTCTACCTGGTTCAGGTTCAATTGCTTTCTCCTCCTGAGTTCGGTTCACTGTGAGGTCCAGAGGGGCGTCGGACGCTTCAGACAAGGGCGATGAGGTCCTTGTGACACCATTTGTACTGGTGTGGAGTAGGCACTTGGATGCATACTCCATAGCAAACTTGTGTATCATCTTCTTCATCAGCTCCTGGGCAATCTGTGGTATGTTGGAATCACAGCTCAGGGGCACATCTAACAGAAAACACACATTGAGATAAAAGTTAAAATCAGTGGTTTGAACTTTTAATGTAACAAGCATGATTTAAAGAACCAGAAAAAAAAAGGGAAAACCCTTGGATATTTTTGTCCTTAAAGGGTGTTTTTTTAATGAAATTTTAAGGTAAAATCCACTGTGACAAAAATATCTCCTGATGCCACCAAATTAGAAACAAGCATCTCCAAAACATCCTAAATTACAGAGAAATCTTACTGGGTTATACGTTGAATAGTAAAGTATTATGAATGGCAGAGATTTGACATGGTAATTATACCATTATACCATACTATTTGATAGGAACTGTGGCAGATATTCCTGTCAGGTTATTTCTCACATTAACATTTATTAATCTGATGTCTTAATGCAACTTTCATCAATGTTAAAATACAAAATTACAGTTGCCATGATACAGGGTTTCATCTATATCACCCACTTGTACTCAGAACTTTGCAAAAAGAATGAGTTACTTGGAATATGGAAGATAGCTGTACTACAATCTAAGTTGAGTCACTGAGTCAGTTGTTTCACATTCATCATAACTTCGGTCAACCTCGGAAGCAGTTTTTTCATGTCAGTACTGTCAGTTATATATATATCAACAAGGTTGGGATTATCCAGAGAAAACAGGATATGGCACGAGAAAATATACATCAAATATAAAGTTCAAATGATTAAATTCAATTCACCTTAATAGTAATAGTGAATCAACAGCAATATCAAAGAGGGATGCGATAACATTATGGCTGATGTTTATCAGCTGCATCACATCAGCTGCAGGATGGAGTGATAAAGAGCTGAAAGACTATACAGCTGTTACTGGTTTCAACTTAAGATTTTTTTTTATTGTTTGCTTTCCTGGCAAAACAGAGTAAGACATCTTATTATCAGAGGGGCTATTCACCAATACCATCCACACATCACAGTTTAAAGGCAAAAGGATTGTTTTGTTTTTTTTTTTAAACGTCTGTATTGGGCCAAAATATCACAATAGGTCCATCTAAAATATCTGTAAAGCAAATCTTCAGCTATTTAAAAAATTGGATTTGACAAAGCAATCTGGGGCATTTCCAGGTAGACAGTTCAAAGCAGATTAGTAGTGCTTTTTAATTACAATGAATTAGAAGACTGTTACAGTAAAGTATTAAATGTGGATAATAACTGAGGAGGTGTGGAGGTTTAGTGGGTTCACAAGGGCGAAATGCACCTGACTCACCTTTCTTGTGAAACACAGCTTGGAGGAACCTGTGCGCTGACTGGCTGCTCTCAGAGATGGTTGGGGCCTGACAAGGTGAGTAATCAGAGGGGGAGGAGAGGGGCGACGTGGCTGAAGGTGCTTTATCCTACATTAAAAAAAAAATAAATAAAAAATTTTAAAAGAGAGAGAGAGAAAGAGAGAGAGAGAGGGAGAGGGAGAAAGGTGACTATTGATTTTTTGTTACTCTTGTGTTACAGTACAGAAAAAAAAAAAGACAACCACTCTGAGGTTTATCATAGCTACAGTTCTTACACTAGATCTGTCCAGGAGAAGGCTGCAGAATGAGCACTGAGAGCACTTTGATTCTGGGGACCAGTCATCTACCTCTTCCGGTTCACAGTCTGAAAGACAAAATATTACATAACCAGGCATTAACGCATTAGTTTTTAGGGATCAAACAGAAACTGACAATAGACAGCGGTGGTTTCAAAACTGCATCTTCACACCAATCACTTCACATGCTGGTGACACATAGCCAACCTCATTATGAGCCACGCTGTCATATATATATATATATATATATATATATATATAATATGACAATACACTCTGTATGACGACTGAAACCAGTTTTCCGTAAGTCTACCAACCAGTCAGCCAACTGCTATTGTAAGTCCAGCCGGGTACTTCAATATATTAATTGATTCTAATGAAATAGTTTTGATTAACAATTTATCAGTCTCCACGCTTGTACATTTTATAACCAGTAGTGTTCACTTAAAAAAACCAAAAAAAAAAAAAAAAAACAAAAAAAAAAAAAAAAAAAAAAAAAAAAAAAAAAAAAAAGAAAAAAAAAAAACAAAAAAAAAAAAAAAAAAAAGAGGAAGTGGAGACCAGGCAGAGAATGGCACTTACAAATGGACGAGACAGAGCGAGACAAGACAGGAAAACAATGGGGACAGCGGAAAATCAATAACAAAATCAAAACAGGAAGAAAAACTTAAACTCAAAACAAGAACCTGGGACCATGACACAAATACATCAGATGTCTAACAAATTCTGCATTTAGGAAACATTGTCTTAATAGAATGCAAACATTTCCAAAAGGTTAATAACAGACAAAATTAAGTATCATTTCTTTTTAAGTTTATAGTTATTGGACTACATTACACTAAATTATGTCAAATTTCTGATTTCCAGGGCATACTTTATATAGTGCTTATTTAAAAAGAAATCTGTACTTCTACACACAATACACAGAGAAATAAAATACCAGGATGAAATTACCTAATCCTGTCAGTGCTTCAATCCCATCATTTCATTTAAAATGCATTGTATCTTACCCAGTTATAATGGGATATAAAAGCAAAAAATGTCAGCAAACTTTTTCATGCTTCACTTCACTTCATTCTGGGATTAAGCCAAAATAAGCCCTTCACTGGTGCTGTAAATGGTGATAGTAATGCTTTTGTTATTTCTAACTGGTTACTCACACTGGTCACACTTGTGACAGGAATCTTTGGGAAGCTAATATGCCAATTTCATCATTTTATTCATCATTATTTTATCATTGTTATGTACACTGAAACATAAGGGAAGAAAAGCCAGATAAAAATACATACATCAGAAAGCTTGCAAAGATTGAACAAAGCAGGCATCTAGTATCTAGCAGATCTGAAGGATGTTATATGACCTTCCTCCTGGCAATATGCAAAATCCCTTTGACAATTAAAAAATAGGTGAGGAAAAATGAGTGGGATCAACATATTCAGCACTATTGATTTACATGTGTGTTTACTCGTGCAGAGAAGTTGGGTGGGAACATGAAAGCTGAAGGCAGTAAATCCAAGCAGGTCAAGGTTTAGTGGATGTTTGAATTAAACCAAAGGACCTTTATTCAAAAGACCAAGGTTTAATGAGTTCTTGAGTGCATCCATTGAAGGTCTAAAGAATTTAGGACAAGGTGACTATACAGAAAAAAGAGAGAAAAAAATAAAATCAGGGGATTCATCACATTTGTTTGGCAACATTTTCTTCATTTTTATGCTAGCATTTCTTTTTTTTTTCTCTTTTTTTTTGGCTGTGTTAAAAAAGATGTTGATGACACAAACATACACACATGCACACCTTTAGATGGAGATCAAGAGAAAATTTCAGCAGCCAGTGTAGTGTGTTCTTATTTATAAATTAGGAATTCAGCTAGTGCAGATAATCCTTCTGAAATTCCTGAATTTATATGATTGGTTGCTGGACCTCTTTAAGGAGCTGTATCAAAGCAAAAAATGGTGCTACACTTAATACAGCAATGAGAACAGAATATGCTGTACATGCCTTTAAACCTATGTGTAGTGGCCAATCAAACTAGAAAATTGTCTGCCATTTAAGACGGCTGCCAATAAGTGTTTGGGCAACACAGAGGCTACAAAAAGTAATTTTCGTACTCTGATTCTCAGTATTGCAGGCACAAGTGCAAGAATCAAATCAATCACTAAATTGTACAAGAAGAAGAAACATGATTTTTAAATCCCTTTTAAGGCTTTGAGTTATTATGTTAACCAGATAGGCAAGGATAAAATTTATTTATTTTATTCTATTTGTCATTGAGTTGCTACAGGACACTAAAATGAAATAGAAACTAATATGTATCCTTACCTGAGAGGTGGGTGGTAAAGCACAGCAGTGCTGGGCTGATATAGTATGACAAGGATATGACATGGATTAATACAACTACTGGGCATTCAATCACAAGTGGACGGCTTTCAGTACATCAGCTCACACTTGGCATATCTCAAGTGATCTGATCTCACCTTACCATTGTATATGCAAACAGACATCATTTCCAAATATAAATACCACATGTATTTTTATTTCTAGAGCAGCAGTATTTCCTGCTTAGTTTGCCAGAAACTATTAGAAGACTTTTTTAGGCAAACTAAATCACCCAATGTGTTTGATGCACTCATATTTTATCTCTGTGTGCTTGTAATTGTGCTCTTGCCTTAGCAGGTGGTTGCTTAGTGTGGCACAGAATACATGCATGTCCACACTGCTAAAGGAATGTGACTATATGAAGCCCAGACCACCTCTGAATGTGGAATGTGGTCTGATCAATCAGATACACTATATCGCCAAAAGTATTCACTCACCCATCCAAATCATTGAATTCAGGTGTTCCAATCACTTCCATGGCCACAGGTGTATAAAACCAAGCACCTAGGCATGCAGACTGCTTCTACAAACATTTGTGAAAGAATGGGTCGCTCTCAGCAGCTCAGTGAATTCCAGCGTGGCACCGTGATAGGATGCCACCTGTGCAATAAGTCCAGTCGTGCAATTTCCTCGTTATTAAGTATTCCACAGTCAACTGTTAGTGGTATTATAACAAAGTGGAAGCGACTGTAAACGACAGCAACTCAGCCACGAAGTGGTAGGCCACTTAAAACCACAGAGCGTAGTCAGCAGATGCTGAGGCGCATAGTGCGCAGAGGTCACCAATTTTCTGCAGAGTCAATAGCTACAGACCTCCAAACTTCACGTGGCCTTCAGATTAGCTCAAGAACAGTGCGTAGAGAGCTTCATGGAATGGGTTTCCATAACCCGACAGAACACCTCTGGGGTGAATTAGAGCGGAGACTGCGAGCCAGGCCTTCTCGTCCAACATCAGTGTCTGACCTCACAAATGCGCTTCTGGAAGAATGGTCAAAAATTCCCACAAAAACACTCCTAAACCTTGTGGAAAGCCTTCCCAGAAGAGTTGAAGCTGTTATAGCTGCAAAGAGTGGGCAGACATCATATCAAACCCTATGGATTAAGAATGGGATATCACAAATTCATATGCGTGTGAAAGCAGATGATAGAATACTTTTGGCAATATAGTGTATCAGTGTGTTTTCAATGTGTCTTGGGTGGACCTGTCCACATGTGATCAGATCACCCAAAACTCATAATGCTGGTTATGCATGTTCTTCTTATCATACCGATAGTTGAATGCCTGAAAGATGCCTGTAATCAGTCTACTACTTGTACAGGAAATGTTCCAGTTATGTGAAAAAGAAAGGACTGCATAGAGTCCTGTGAAAAACTAAATACACCCCATGATTCAGTAGCTTGTAGAACCACCTTTAGCAGCAAACCCTTGAAGTAATTGTTTTCTGCATGACTTTATTTTCTCTCACATCACTGTTGAGGAATTTGGCCCACTCTTCTTTTCAACATTGCTTCAGTTCATTGAGGTTTGCTACTTACCCTCTTTATTCCTAGCAGTAAGCAGTAAGGGTGGACTTAGTTTTTAATGGGACTGCTTAGAGTTCTGTGAAAACTTTCTTTTTCACATGACTGTACACATAGACTTACTATGTAGCTGTGAATGCACATAGTCACAGCCCTAGTTATGATGGAGTCATTGTTTAAATATTCTTTTTTTTTTTTTACATAGTTTTGACACTTACAGATGACTTCAGGTTATCAGTGTTTTCCATTTGGTTAAACCTGTTTTGATCATGATAGCAACAGCTGCCTATAGTGTGGTTATATGTTTGACTGTTTCTAGACCAGGAAGCTCTTACACAAATCATTGACTGGTTACAAACTGAACAACACTCTCCAGTTTCTGTGTTGAGGAAATAAATCAATCAGTATCTTTCTAATGCAAATTACAGGTTAGGTCACTGCACTGTTCCATCCCATTTATATACAGGACATGTTTATAAAGCACAATGATGCGCTGTGTTCATCACAAACTAAGCCAAGTATCTGACCTGTGAGAAATACTCCTATGTGTAGTTGTGCAGATGGTTATGTGTTTGCTCCACTGAATTTTACACTCCATTAAACTCAGACTTTGTCTGTAAATCTGATTTCACACAACCTTCTTCCTGATTAGTTGCTCCCCTTTGACAGGCCCAAAGGCTGAAAATATTAGGAATACCTTCTCAATACTGAGTTGCACCAGCATTGCACCATCTGTCTCTCAGTGTGTTAAGGCATAAAAATTCCTCTGCCTGTCTCCGCCCTTCCATCTACATCCTCCTGACTGAAGTACATTTGGATAGAAATGGGGTAGATGGAATTCAGCTGGTCATTCTGTTTGGAAGAGCAGATGACCTTCTGCACATATCTTTTAATTAGCTGTGAGTTGTTGGTAAGTTTCAGTGCATCACTACTAAGAAAAGCCCATTGAGTGTAATTACATGAATTTTAGATGGTAATGAAAGCACTGGATAATATAGCCTAACTGTTTGCCAAATGAGCCATTTGTCTGGTGTATCAGGGTCAGGTATGTTGCTGGCAGAGTAAATGGGCTGCAGCTTTGACCTCAAGCCCAATCAAACTAGAAAAATGTTTTTGTCTTTAATTACATAGAAATTTAGAAATGAAAAACTGCTGCCAAAAAGCTTTTGGAAAACACAGAAACCACAAAGAAATGTCACACAGTCCAGAGAAATAGCAACAGCTTTGTTTTGCAAATACAACTGGAAAGGCACTTTGGGAGCACATCCTAAGCAATGCAGCAACTGTAAAGAAAGTAAAATTCTAAATGAGCACCAGAATTTGTCCATGCCCCACCTCTCCACCATGTTTCATTGCAATTTGGCTTGTATTTTTCAATATCGTGCTGACAAAAACACTAAGAGAAAGACAGACAGACAAAGAGGAATGATAACATGAGAATAAACAAAATTACACTGGTCAAATAAAACCCAAGAACGGGATTTTTTTCTAAAAGAAAAAATATTTTTTTTAAAAAAAGAGCTAGGTTTCAACAGACAGGCTTGCTTGTAATTTATCTGGTCAGTGAACTGCTGTAAGACCCTACATATAAATAGAAACTAATCTGTAACCTTATCTCAGAGGTGGGTAGTGGAGCACTGTAGTGCCCCTTGGCAGTTATTGGGGTGACATGATATGACGAGGATGTGCTGTATTTGAGCATGTCTGATTGTGTTGGACCTGCCATCACCTGCTCTGCCTGAGCTTGTATTTATCCTGAGGCCATCGTAGCAGGTCACCGTCACACAGCTTTCTCAATTGTAATTGAGTTAGAATATGCTTTTGGTATGGCAGTGGTTTGGTAGCCACTATGGTAGGCATGGGTACGTTATATACATTCACTATAGTGCTCTTGATTTGCGGCTAAATATTCATTTAACTTCCAAGAAGTAGGGCATTTTAGGAATGAAGCCACAGGAACATCTCTGTGGTTTAGTGTGCTTTATAAGAGAGGGATGTGACACATATAATTGTGTTTAAAAATTTAGAAACTGAAAACAAATCAACAGTTCCAAGTCTCAGATTTGCAGATTTGCCACTGATAGGTCTCTTATCTACTGAAATGTCAGTGAAGCTGTTGGTTTTACTATGTCTGTTTAATATGCACAAATTACAGATTTTTCTGCCCATTTTCTGCAGAGGCTAATTATTTCGAGATGAACAAAAGTATAAATAACAAGCAATAATTATACAGATAGAATAACATGTACATAAAAAAGACAATCACAGCATGAACATTTTCATCTCTGCATACAAGGGAAAAATGCACAGTTCTGTACTTTGCTTTCTAGCTTAAATTAATTCAGAAATGATTAATTCAGGGTTCGTTCTGGCTCTATCATTTTAGTATAATAGCACCTCTGCATGTTGCTTTCATATAAATAAACAAATCAGTCAGGTTATTGTTTGGAAATACTTTGCCATCTTGCTGCCGAATAGAGAAACCCTTCCTAACATGTCTATAGACCCTTTCTAACAGTAGACAGCTGTGAGAGATAGCTAGTAGGATTGATGGCTGATTGCAAAGGTTCATCATAACAGTGTAGCAAATGCATTAATTCATCCCAGAGATCACCGGCTGTCATAAATAAAGACAATTAGCAGTCCTTTGAACATGATCCTATACCAGCTCCCATTATACGCTTGTCAAATTCCCTTGCACATAGTCATTAATTTATGAAACATGCCTGGCAACAGTTTCCCTTCTTTTTGTTTACTAGCCAACACTTTTCTCTCTCACTGTCACACTAGAGATACTATACAGGAATGAGTCTCTCAAGAAATTGCCTGGAACATTTTCTAGGACATTTAAAATGTGCTAAAGCAGGAATCAGGTGATTGGGTATGTATTGAGATAATAAAAATGGACTGCTTCCTTTGCCAGTGTATGTTGTGAGGCTTTCAAGTTTACATGCAGTGATTATTGCTCATTAGCTGCAAACAGAAAATTTATGGGTCATTCCATATAAAATCCATCAAATCTGAGTAAAGTTCCCACCTGACCCCGTCAGAATCAGCTGAATTTTTGGTTTCAACATATCTAATGAACCCATGCAAAATTTAAAATTTTACCTTCATACTTTGAAAACTGTAACTGAGTTACAGTGAGTGGTTCCCACTTGAACTTTTCAGAATCGGCTGATTTCTTTTTTTTTTTATTATTTTTTTAGGAACAATACCCTCACAATATGTGATAATGCCTTGCAAAATTTTACTTCATCTTATGAAAAATGTTTGAGTTACAGGCCCTTGTAGTAGGGGTAGGTTGAAATTTGAAGCTTTTCATCTTATTTTTCCAGCATTTTTGATCCCTCATAACATCTTAAGTACAGATAGGCACATGAAGCTTTCAGGGTTTAAAAAAAAAATTGTTTCTATGAGCAACTTAAAGCATCAATGTCATGGGTTGTATTGTTGTTTATATAGCAAAATTCCACCAATTAATGTCTATGACAGAGCAATGGAAACAACTACTGGTACTATGGATGTTCTGTTTTTTGATAATTCAATGCAGAAACGCCAGGTGTGCCACTCTCCCCATTCTCACCGTGCCCTCAGCCATCCTGCCCCACCTCTCCCTCCTACAGCCAAGCCACAAACCACACCCAACTGCCATAGTTTTATGTTCAAATTTAATTTTTATTTTAATATTAGTCTCATTTTAAAAAGTGAGCTTTTTTTTTTTTTTGTATGAAATTGAGTAATACACTGAAAATCATCAACATCCCCCTAGCATTATTTTTATATAACCTAATACACATGCACATTATAAATGCATGTGTCAAGCACATAGGTCACCAGCCTTGCCCAGGAAAGATATTAACTGTAGCAGCATCCAGCCTTTGAACTATTACTGACTCTAAGAGTGTGACGCTTTAATGTTTTAAAGTGATGGAACAGAGCAACAGTAGATGACAGTCACCTTAAAAAGTCTGCAGTGACTTGGTTAAGGACAGACCCAGAGGATACACAAATGTTGCTATACAGTTTCTCCATAGTATCATCAGCAGGGAATGAATAATGAAGCATCTAGCTGCCTTGTCACTGATGTTCTTACTTTAAACTGATGCTTCAGTGAGGGCATGGTGCTGCTGCAGCACACTTCAAATCCTGTGGACCAAAAGAGCCCACTGACCTGCTTTACCATAGTTAATTAAGGAAATAATTTATCAGTTAGTTAACTGTCTTTAAAAAATACATGATCCGTTAAATTTTTAATGGATGTAATATTAAGGTAAAAACCTTACTATTACCTTAACACAAAACCTAATTAACTACTACATTCTGTAATGGAACAAAATGCTTTACCAGAAAGTGCTCCTATTAGCAGATTGTCATAATGGCTCAGTGGTTAAATACTTTCTTTATATCTACGTAAACCACATGTCTTTGACTGGCACAATTTCGATTTACTTGCAACTAAAAAGCAGAAGTCTTTGATGTGTATTATACATGAACATCAAACACAGAATCATCTCCATTACCAGTCTGACACAGAATAACATCTTTTCCTGCATAAAATGGGACACGTTGTGTCATTTCTTGGCATATACATCTGTTTGGAAGCAGAGTATAAATGCAATGTCTTTAAGATGAAGCATTGTTTGATCTTAATGAGATGTTTGTGTCAAGTTGTGACAGTTACAGTGATTTTATTTTCATCTTTTTTCATTATTTCAGATGAAATTGGATGAGAATTCTCTTTTTTGGCTCTTCTCTACTTTATAGTTAAAATACCTTAAATATGTTAAAAAGTTTAATCACTTTTGTTAAATCTTTGAGAACTAGTTTTGTCATCATGGTGATCACTCTGGATTATAGTCAAGTCCACTATCATACACAATCAGTGGGTCTTAAAAACACCAGACAACAGCACTAAAACAGTACTTTGTTTTACTTTATACTGTACAGTATGCTTGCCTATGCAAAAACAAAAACAAAAACAAACAAAAAGCCCACCCCTGTCTCCACAGTCTTTGAGCATTTTGAGAAAAAATATATTTATACCTGTCACGATTACTACTTTTTTGGACCAAACACTATCTTGGATATAAATCTGATAAATGATAATATTTTAATGCCACTGATATAATATTATTACACTATTATGTAATATTAATAATGCAAGTGAACTCTTTCAAAGAGCAATGACCTTTTAAAACATTTGAATCAGAATGTAAAAGAACTACACATATCCAACATTATTAATAACGTAAATAAAATAGATTCGCTTTTTTGCTCCCCTTTTTTCCCTGTTCTTGGGAGTTGTGAACAAATGTTTAGGCGCTGTGCCAAAGATTCTCAATGGTAGTGAAAACCTGCTGTTTATTCTGGCATCATGCTAGCTAAAATGCTGATGATGCTCCTGTATAAACAAATGTTTAAAAGGGAGTGGAGGGTGAGAGTTATAATAATAATAATAATAATAACAATAACAATAACAATAATAATAATGAAAATTATTGTCACTGGCCTGTAGCAGTTTATGCCAAAGGTGAATATACTCACTAGTCTGCTCTGAATTGAACAGAAACATGTTGCAAGCATTAGAGGAATCATCCAATCTCACTCTTACTATTCCATACAGTGTTGAGTTGAACTGAGACACTGAAATGTATGTTTTCATTCTGTTTTGAATGAATACCTGCAACAGTCTAACAGCCGTAAATGGCAAAACAATTCAAAGTTTCTAAATTATAGAGGAAGGATAAATCTTTCTAAATCATAAATAAACAGCAAAAAAAAAAAAAAGTACATGACTTGTCTTTTAACTTATTATGATATATATGCCATATTTCTGTGTTTATTTTGATATTTATGTTGCTTCTAAATAGGCATGTTTAGCATTTTCTTTCTTTCTCATTTTAGTATCGTGTTGTACTGGTTTATATAATATGCATCAGTCTGAATGCTATTGCTGTTTTTTACTTTTTATACACACAGTGACCAATTTATCAGGAATACACTTTACCTGTACAATATTAATGCAATCCAGTACAGCCCTTATGCTGTAACCTCTATGTTTATTGAGTACATGATCCTAATCTATTTTTTAAATTGTCATGTTAACTCTGTTATGTATCACTGAGGTCATTTGTTCTGATTTCTTGTGCTAGACTGCATTATAATATGTGCAAAAATCTATCCATCAATTTCTACCACTTATATGAGTCTGGGGCCGTGGAGGCAACAGTCTAAACAAAGATGCCGCCTCCCCAGTTGCCTCCTCCAGCTCTTCTTGGGGGAAACCAAGGTATTCCCAAGCCAGCCGAAAGACATAATGCTCCAGTATCTCATGGGTCTGCCCTAGGGTCTTCTCCCACCTACCACCTAGGATTTGTCCAGGAGGCTCAGGTTCAGGTTCAGATGAGCACCAGATCTACTCTCTATAGTTGAACCTAAACACCCTTCAGAGGAAGCTCATTTCTGCCCCTTGTATCCTCAGTCTTATTCTTCCATGGCCATAGGTGAGAGTATGAATGTAGGTTGACCATGTGCAAACCATGTGTAAAGACAACAAAATAAATAGAACCATATCTCAGTGTAATGTTTTCCAGTATAACACCAACTTTAACTATTACCTCATTAATATAACTACCACTATATGTTAAATTAAACATGTCTGGTTTTCTGAAGCTTTCCTTCTTATGTTTTAATTTTTTTTGTTACATGCTGCTTTGTAAATCAAGTTTTGGGAATCACATAGAAATACACTTAACTTGTACAGTAAAACTGAAATTCCCACAACATTCTCACATCAGAGGCTTATGTGATATTGTCTCAGTTTAACAATATAAAGGAAGCTTCTGAGGTCAACCACTTGCTTGAGGAAAAAAACAAAGAAACTCTCTTCAAATCACTAAAATCAACACTGACACAAATGCAAGCTCACACTTTGCTGACTTTATGCACCATTTCCAATCTATGGACTGGACTTTAGTTTATGCACTTAAAAAATGTTGAGCCAGAAATAACAGTCAGGTGTGTACCTGACCCCTATATTATGTACAAACGTAAGGTGATGAAAATATGAGGTGAAACCTAAAAAAAAATGGAAATGGAATTGAAAACCTGGGATGACTTCCTGTGATATGATTACATTCTGCGGTTTTGCACTGGCAGTATGAATGACACCAAGGTATAAAAGGTCAAACTCTCTTTAGAAAACTAAGTAAAAAGATAGCATCTGTAAAAACTCTGCTTTTCTATCTTCCATTAAACTCTTCCACAACTCTGAATGTAAAGGATAAAAATTGAGTCAACTGGGTAGCAGTCACTTTAGTTTTTCCACATAGTGAAAGAGGGATTTCATTTAACAAAGCATTTAGAAAGATGAACATTAAAACCTTTCTAACACTGTAGAAAAAAAATTTAGTTTTTCAACAGAATTTGTTCATAAAATAGTTTTCCTAAAGTCTGCAATTTGAGCATGGTCTCACTCCTAATTTATCATATATGGAAGCATTGTCAGGACACCTTTGCATCACATTTTATCTTTTAGTTTGTTTGTTTTTTTTCAGCTTGTACAGTGGATAGGAGTACGTGTCCACTGATAGTTTGCTTGTGGTGCACATATGCACATTGATATTAAAATTCTAACCTGCATTTGCATGGCAACTGTGTAATGTTAACAGTCAACCAAACGTACTAACAGGCTATGCATTAATATGACTGAAATGTTTGCTTCTACCCACTTGTTCTCTCTGCTGCTCCAGCTGTGGAGATGAGAGAAAGTGAAGAAAATGTGAAGTAGCTCAACCACTGAGCACAGAGAGTTTTACATCTTCATTATAACAATGAACATGACCATGTGCACAAAGATCACTTCACCTTCACATAGAAAACTTTTAGAAACAACTTTCACAGTATGAGTGTGATATGACACAAGCTTTCCTTCTGCAAGTATTGGAAGACTGTTGTGCTGACCTGAAACGATGGACTCTTTAAGTACATTCAGCACAGTGTAAGGAGAAAAAGTAGAAAATGCATTTCCCTCTTCACCTCTGCATCATATGTAAGGTTGCCTTTTCATAATAACAAATGGTACTCAAAGAAAAATCCATTCTCCCACCTTTTAATGGCACTTTTCACTGTTTATTTTTGCTTGCATGGTTTCTCTATAGATTGGCCTGAAAAAACATTTAGGCTAGTGTTGTCAATAAAAACCAAAACACATGGGTTTCATGGTTTGGCATCTGACTAATTTATTCCATGCAAATGCAAATGCAGTGATGTTGCTCACTTTGATATGGGTTCCACTCCTGTATCAGTCCAATTGATATCTATCCAAGTAAAGTATCCTAATAATTTTTATGTTATTCTACAGTGGCAGTCATTGACAGCATGTAAATAATTTTTATTTGTGCTGCAGCTTAGATGTTTTCTGGTCATCTACAGTTAGCTTTTCTAGAAGCTAATGGCTGACTGTGTTGGCCAAAAAAGAACAAAAGAATATTTTCAACTGGCAGTGTTACATGTTTGATACATACTGTCCCTGCACTTGTACTGCCTGCCATAGCATTTCATTCTAAAGATAATTCTGTTCTCTACTCAACTTTTAAATGGTAATCACACTACTAACCATAAAAATTGAAGTATGTGATAAAGTTTGATTGTTTAAAGCAATACCTGTGGTGACTTACTGACTGATACATTTTCCATTTGGGACATGCCATAGCTGTGCACACTTGCTGCTGAAAACATTCAATAGAAACCCATATACTTGACCCTATACATGTGCAGCTTGCACACAAATGTGATGCACTTGATAACTGCAGCGTAGTAACATTTGACTTTGTGATTGTTTGCCTGCATATTATGGCTGTATGTCATTTTGCTTGCGGGGCTCCCCACTTCTATCAGTCACATCTCTTTCTCAAGAAAGAGATGCAAGTCCTGCATCAGCCCCACCCAGCTGGAATGCAAGAAAGAGATGCAAGATGGAGAAATAAGACAATATTTTTGGTTGTTTGTTTGTTTGTTTTTACCTAAAAACATAAACACAAATTCGTTTTCCAAGGGTTGACAAAACCTTAGGGAGTTTCAGTGTCTGTTTTGAAGCATCAAAATCCTGTGTGTGAAAAAAACGAATGTCATTTTTGGACATCATTTGAATAAGTTCAGTATGCCTACTCTGTGTGGAGCACTTTTGGAGCAGTAATGGATCAGGGGCTGCATCTGCACTGACTGATGGTGAAATGCCAAGTTTCATGTCACTAAACACTTACCTGCAGTGACCAGTTTAAAATAAAAGGATTATTCTGTGACATAAACAAAACCACATTCTCCCATCCCTTGAAACACAAATACAAATGCATCCATCTACATTCTGTTTATCTTCTTTTCTTTATATATTTTATTGTTTTCCTCATTGTTCTCCTTGCTGATGTTTTGATATCTTCTTTGTCACTGTTTATTACCTTGATTATGTAGTGAGATATTGTTATAAGTCCCTCTGGATTTCTGTGTATTTGTGCTTTGTGCTGCATTCCATTATTTATGTATTTTATCATCTGTACAAATAAAACCCAAATCTTGACAGAAATCTCTATATATTCAAGTATTGCAGCAAACACATGTCACAATTGGTTTTTGACACTCATTTATAGTTTATTTCTCAGTTCTGGTGTCAGCACACAGTCCAATGTGAAAGTCAAGTTCTTGACATCACTGAAATAGAGCCAATTTTGTTTTCTGCAATGGCAACACATGCTTGAGTAGTACCAAAGCTCATTTGCATATTAATTTGAAGACAGATGCTACACGGTCTTTCTGCTGTATGAACAGACCTTAGAGCAGGTCTGCACTCATGCCAGTCCAACTGGAATTGTGTTTACCAAACTCTATCTTTACAAACAGAACACAGATTTCTTTATTTGGAGGAATTAGGTGTTCTCTGTGTTGAATATCAAAAGCGCATTAATTCATCAGACTTCATAAACTTTTATTTTTACCTTAAACTTAAACTATACTTGAATAAGCTGAGCTGTGGGGTCTCAATAACACATACTGGCTTATTTTGTCTTTTTGTGTGTCTAATCTACATTGAACCTCTTATGCTGTATGCTGTCACCAAGAACAGACATAATGCTGATGTAAACACTATAATCGGGTTGAAAATTATAGGAATTTATCTTGTGCTCATTTAAAGACAATATTAGACTTAATTTTTATTCTGCAAAGCAGAAAACATTACTGTGATCAGAGACAAATGTCAGTGTGGAGTGTTGCTACATCCATTAGAATAGGTTCAAGGATATTTACCAGTGGAAGAGGAAATAGTTAGATCATTTACTTTAATAAAGAAGCTGTCCTTGCATCACCAAAGGGCCAAATATGAATTGCTGTGGAATCTCTCAGTTCAGTTTCAATTTTGTTACTGAGCACATTCCAAAATGCCTCTGGATGCTACTGAATAGACCTATAACCAATTAGAGCAATGAAACATGTGACATAAAAAAATAATATAAAATAAAATAAAACTGTAAATGGATTATAGCATGCAGGGATGTAACTGTATCACACCCAACCCATATTAGATAAATGGTTTTGATTGGCCCAGCATGGTCAAGGCCAACTGCAAGTCTGTGTGAACGGGAGGGGGCCAGATGTATTCTGCCAGAGCAAATTAAACACGAGTGTTCAGATTTGTTTGGTTCCAGGCTAAAATGTGCCATACAAAAATATTCCAACACGAGGAAACATCCTACAAAATGCACTTGTAGGAACCAATAATCCAGAAAAAATGTCCTTGCAAATGTGATATTAAAGAGTCTATATTATGGTTTTTGGTTTGTCCCATCCTTTAGTGTGTTATATAGATTTCTTCTTATTATTTATTTATTTTGGACCATTCAGAGCAGTCTGGGCTTTGGGGAGTTTAAAGAGACAGGAGCTGCAGTATATATAGCTGCACTAGACCATGTAAGACAAATATTTTGGGGTTTTTTTAAGCACGGAAGGATTCAAATTTATCCTAGTAGGCCCTGATAATAGATTATAAACCTGTACATGAGTATAATATGGGCACTATTAATTATTTGATTAATACTAATACATTAATGAGTTGATAGCATTTTCCTGTTCAGTCACGGAGGAGCACATTTTAAATGCACTGAAATCTGATAACTGAGTGAATATATATTATTTTCCTCCAGTGTTGTTTACTGAATTAATTTTGTAATACTGATGCAAAGAAATGAAAAAAAAATTCACACTTTCCTTAATTTTCCTCAGAACTTATTACATTAGCGTCTGACTGTGACGCATCATGCTGTGGATGAAGTGGAAGATGGTGGTGGACTCCCTGCGTGGACGGAGAAGGAGGCTGCCGTGTTCCCTCTGGTTTGTCCTGCTGTTCGCTGCTGGAGGTCTGGTTCTCTTCATCCACCAGCAGGATCTGTCAGAGATGGTGCAGCAACAAGGCCCAGGTTAGTCTGTACTTTCCCTAAAACAGGATAAGGTCTAACCAGTATGATTTTTACTTTTAGTGGTATTTTCACAGATTGATCAGATATTTTGTTCCAGTATTAACCTTCTTAACTCATGTCATTCCATTAGTTTTCCTCAATATTTTCTCAGCAGGCTTGAAAAGCTCTGAAAAAGCTTTTTGATGTTTTCTTTTCTTATGTGATTTAACACTTTTTAGCACACAGAAGCTCTATAAAGCACATGATAAATTATAGAAGTAACCGCAAATGCTCCAGTCACAAATCCAGAGTCATAGCTTTAACGCTAACATCCAAGAATGTTGCATTTACAACCAGTAGGAGTATAATGTCAAAATCTGTTTATTTTAAGAAGTAATAAGCAATAAAACCATAAAGTGGACTGGGCAACTATTCTACTGGATCGAGAAGAGTGCAAAAAGTATTGCAAGAGAACACAAAAGTATCTCAAAAAAAGCTAAATCCAACAGAAATGTATAGCAAATTAATTGCATAAATATCTGAAAAATGATTTCTGTCATCAGATTTTCTGTTATAGATATAGAATGAATAGCTGAATATATTATCAAGTAGATTTTAAACATAAACAGGAAAACTACATATACTCTATATTTGTTAACATGTGGCTCAGTTTTTACACTATATATGTGCAAAATGACAACACATACATACAGTATAGCATTATATTTTTGTAAAATAATAATAGTCTCTAACCCTAATAAACTCTTGCCAAACAGAGACACAATTACACTCGTGAATGTACCTAAAGATGAGTAAAAGCTTGCACACACACAACTTCAAGTATACACATATTCAGAAAGACATTCATAAGTACATACAAAGGTGCACTAAGGCATGGACCACACAGGTATAGTAATGCACGCATAAGCACATGAGACCTTTTGGACCTACTCAAGTACATGCAAATTTACAATAAATATACTCGGAGAACTCACACAAGCAGTGTGGCACACACAAGCAAATTAGAAAATAGATTGTATGTTTGAGTTGTTATATTATTTGCTTCGGTTTTACTAAAGGGCATGATGCAAAAAACATTTGTTCCTCAAATAATACCCTTTTCATTCCATTTCATAGAGCAAGCGGTCAGAGTTTCCAATCCTCCTCAAGAACAAGGCTGCACATTCAATTTCTAAATGAGTTAAACCTTTGTCCTCACAAAGCGACCCAGTGTGCTTCTGCTTGGCACTCAACATTAAGGAGATTGGGGTTTAAGCAGCCAATTGGACGAGTGTCCTAAAGGTCTAAAGCCAAGCTGCTTCATGTCTCAGAAACAAGAGATCAGCTACTTACTTTTGCACAGCTATGGCTTATGCTACAGTTTCAAACAAATGAGAGTAGTCCATGAGTTTCACTTCTACTTAGGTATTTTTTATACATTTCAGAGACTAAAGGGTGATGTTTCACCTCATTTTGATTTCATGAAACCAGCACTTTAAGAACCACATTCCAGCTTAAATCAAAAGACATATTAAAAAAAAAAAAAAAAAAAAAAAAAAAAAAAAAAAAAAAAAAAAAAAAAAAAAAAAAAAAAAAAAAAAAAAAAAAAAAAAAAGGAAAAAAAAAGGGCAAAACCAAAACAATATGATTAGGTAAGACAAGCAGAGACACTTAAATAAGAAGAGTTCCATGTTTGTGAGAGCAAAGGTGAAGGTGGGCTGATGTGGGAGGAGAAGTAGGAAGGATGTTGTTGGATGGGACATCTTGGATTATGTACACTGTCTCACTGCAGAACTGGCAGGCCCCGAAAAAGGGAGGGTGGGGTAGGGGGGCTCAAAATAGCAGGTCGGAGACACTGAAACACCAGAGAGAAAGGCACTATCCAGAGAACAAGAAAAACAGAAACCAATAATACAAACACGGTAAACAAACACACACTGGACCAGACACGAAATTAAAATGACAAAGTGCTCACCACACAACTTTGAACAAAAAGAAAAAAAAAAAAAACAAACCAAAAACAAACACCATAATAAAACAGGAAAACAAAATCTTTTACATCATTTACAGATCTCTCAACTTGAAGCATAAAAGACAATATCAGTTTTCTGAACTGCTGATCTGTGTCAGCTGCAGATCTACACCGGTGATTACACAATGTGATTATCCAAACTCAGCCTCTAACGCTGCGTGCATGTATTACAAGGAGGAGAGTGTCTGCATATGCGTGCATGAAATTAATGTGTCTGAATATGTTAACTGCCTCTAATGTCCTCATTCACCACTCTCTTCACAAATGAATATTGACATTACTTTTTTTTTTTTTGTTTCTCAGCATGTCTTAAAATCCCTTGTGCAGTTGTGTAATTCAGTTCTCCAACCTTGCTTCCCTCATGTTTGTCTCTATAGACTCAGTCAGCTACATTCACTGCCCTGGTAAAATGGCTGCAATAAATATATTGGCTTTTGGAAAGGTGGCCGACCTTTATTCAGGGCTCTGTAATTCAGCTTTTGCAGAATTCATGGCTCTGCATTGCTGGTAAACATTAGCTTCCTGACAGAACTTCTTCAGAGAACCAACTTTACTTTCTCTGCATTACAGACAAAAACATTTTCAAATGGAACTTATGACCCTTTAAATGTCATGCGGTTTTATCTGAGAGCCCTCAGAAAACTTTTTAGAAAAAAAAGAAAAAAGAAAAATTAAAATAAAATTGTCAATTCATCACATTCTAGAGCTACTAGGTCTTATTCAGACTAACAGAAGATTGAACATAATTTACAAATGGAAAAAAACAAAAACAATTTGTGATGAGAGGTAAAACAGACAAACACATACAAATATATAATATATATTCTTAAAAAATGACTTCTCTCTATACTTGATTTATTTATACAGCCTAAGGCTGATGTACAATTCTCACGTGCCAATGATCTTAAACATGGAAACTCGCTGTATTGTTGATGGAATCTTTTTTCCTCTCCTCCTTTTTGTACATTTTTAAAACAGTTTCTTCTTTTTAATATTTTTATTCATTTTTTTTTTCCTTTAAAACGACGTTAGGATTCATCAGTAGGCTCTTCATTCAGTTGATTAAAACAAAAAGCGGCAAAGAAAGCATAACAAAAGAAAGGCAGATTGTTAAGAAGTTAAAGACAGAAGCAGCTGTGGGAGTGGCTGAATCATTTGGTTATCTTCACGGTTGAAGCAGGACGCTAACGTATGCTGCATCTACATTTCCCTCAAAGACAGTTCAATCCTCACTGAGGCGTTCACTGGGGAGGTGAACATTCTCAGCACAAATAAAAGTTGATTTTGCTCAGCTGCCGCCCACACAGTGACGCCCACGACAGCGACGCCCACGACAGCGCTACTCCTGCTCTCTGTCTTTCAGTTGTTTGCGTTCTCTTTGCTCCTGTTGTCGTGGGATGGCCGAGAGAGGTGGAAGGGGCTGGTTTA
>VUQI01061929.1:42936-58136 GCA_015106735.1 Paratilapia polleni
GTGGGTTGGATGTGGGGGGCTGATGAGATCAAAACAATGATGATGATGGTGGTGGTGATGATGGTTGCTGCTGTGGTTGTTGTTTACATGGTCTGACTGTTTACATGTTCTGACTGACAGGCGTGACGTAGTTGCGAGGGAACATGCCCGTCTGGCCGTGGCAGCCTCCTTTCCACCAGTTGGGGTCAGAGTTGTCCAGGACTTGGATGAAGTCGCCGCGTCGGAAACCCAACTCTCCTTCCTCCTGGGGGTCGAAGTCAAAGAGTGCCTGCACATATGTGGGATTCTGTGGGATCGAAAGGTGTTGCAAGTTTAGCAAAATGCTGTACGCAGAGATGCAATGAAAGTGAAGAGAAATGCTGAAATGTGGTACTACCTCTGAAATATGCACACTGATTACTGACTATACATGAAATATTCAGGCATTAGGCGGACAAATAAGAAAAATACTTGCCTGCATTCATGTTCTGAATGAAATTACAGTCTAACACTGGGAGAAGGGATATTGGCCATGACTACAATGTCCATGAATTATGTTGATTTGGTGGAGTTTTAATATCAAAAGTCGACAGTTTCACTAGTTTCGCACCAGTCTTGCAATCTGCTTTTTGATATTATGAAACCTCTTTCTGGGGGAAGTAATCTACAGCTTTTGCTCACATACACTTGCTACCTCACTCTGTCCTCTCCCACTACCTGCCTCAGACACCCACAGACACACTTGCTCTTCATCAGTCTCTCTCTTCCTCTGGTGTATCTGCAACTTCTTCTCATCTTTTTAGTTTCTGACTCATGTTTCCTCTCCACCTTCCCCTGCAACTGTCCCTCAGTCATGCAATCTGCAGCTTTACCGCAGCCAACATCACTATAAAACCACTTGCTGGTTCATTTTACATCAAGATTCACTCAAGCATCCAAACACAGCTGCACTTTAAACAGGCAAGGTTCTCAGAGAGGCATTCACAAATTACAGAAACAGCTACTAGATTTCTATTTAAAGTCTGGCTGTTACAGTCTTTACCTGCGGTTTTTCTACTGGCATATTATCTTAGAATTGCAGTAGAGGTTTCAGCTAGATGAGCTGAAACTCTACTGAAGCTATTACAGAAAGCCAACACAGTCAGCTGCTGAGTTCTCAACCTTCTGTTAAATGAATTTGGAATTCAGAAGACCATGTCACCTTTTCTGTGGGCAGGAGTTTTAATCAATCTAATGCTGCAATACTGAGAGCAGTATGTACGTGCTCTACAACGAAGGAATAACATAACACACCAATGATAAGGTAAACCGTGCATCTCTACCCATTACTCATTTTAATATTGTCCCTGTGAGATTAACGCAAATGACCTAGGCAAAAACATCTAACCACAGGCACACAAAACTAGTATGACGTCAATAGGAATAAAACTTTAGGTTTGCATTATTCACATAGTTCACTCAGTTTTATTTATTCTATTGATTAGTCTGACTTGAGGTGATAAAGGATCATCACTGGACATGCACACCTGATTATGAAGACAATAAATGATATTTTCACTAGTTTATCCTAATTAGCGCTGTAAAAGGTTTATAGTAAAGCGATGGGAGCAAGCTGCTTGCCGCTGTGGCTTGTGTGTAAATGCAAATCTTTCTCCAAGGTGCCATTTAGATGAAGTGCTTATAAAATAGACTAAACTCTAGTATGGTGCAGATGTTTTTACGAATCATCCTGACTCGTTCTACAAAACATAACTCCACCCTTTAAGCCGTAACACCATAATCATTTTTTTTCCCCTCCCCGAGCAGGATTTATAGTTATATTTTACACGTATGAGTTAAATTTAAATTATGGAACATGTTAACTTTTTTTTTTTTTTTTTGGGAGAATGATAAAACAATGATGCGTAAAAACCCCCCCTCCTGAAATCCATCTAATATCTAATAATCCAACCAAATCATGTCATGTTGAAGACGTGCTGACACACTGAATGATGATCCTTTTGGTTGTAGTTTTAATGGCAAAGCAGAGTATCTCCTTAACTGCATTCAGTGCGTTTGTGTGATCACCAAATGTAGCTGGCATAAAGGCCAGCGTTTACAAACACAAATTTGAGAGAAACCTAAAACCCACAGCTTGTTTCGGTCTTTGTGTCTCATTTCTTACCTGGGGGACCTGCTCTATATCTCGCAGAAAGATCTGCTGATTGCGGGAGACTGAGTTCAAACGGTGGTACTCCACCAAGTCATTGAGGGAGTTAAACTTCACCACCCATAGGAAATACTTTCCAGCTCCATCACGAAGAACCTTGAAGTGCTGGACATCATTTCCAAACCTGGAGAAGGTCACAGAGGGGATCATCAGCCATATCTGAGACTAAAAAGGAACAACTTCTGACAGCGGTACCTAGCTGCCCTGAAGGCAGTGCACATATTAAAATAATTACAGTGAAACACAAACCATCACTTATCAGAAAGGGATGTCTGACAGCCTAGTAAGTATTAGTCAAATGAATCAACATGCTAGTAACAGACTGGTATTCATTACTAGGTGGCTAACTGGAATCAGGACAGTCCAGACAGTAATTAAGATCCATATCTTGGCATCAGCTTTACATGTACCCTGCTATTCTTTCCAGAAG
The DNA here is from genome assembly GCA_015106735.1 of Paratilapia polleni. NCBI lineage: Eukaryota > Metazoa > Chordata > Actinopteri > Cichliformes > Cichlidae > Paratilapia > Paratilapia polleni. The sequence goes on from VUQI01061929.1 coordinate 45,555, forward strand.
GACAGAATGAACAAAGACAGATAAGAGGAAATGAGCTCTGTGTGTGTCAGCCATAAAATTAAGTACTTTAAGGGCTCATGTCCAACATGACACACACTGGCCACTAGAGGGCATCACTGAGACTTCATCACAGACTTCACCAGAATAGGGAAGTGGCTTTGCTGATGACTCAAGCATGCCAAATATGGAAACTTAGGAACCTGATCAGATGTGAGGAAACTGTATGCTGATATAATGATAATATTAAACTGTATTTACAGATAATTGAGTTTGACGCATGTTTTTCCTGTGTGATACTTACTTCACAGACAGAGAAAAGTCCCCCGGCGCACTCTCACTCTCTCTGATGAGGAAAGCTCCATCATGCCTCTGTTTGTTTAGCATCTCCTCTGCTTTGGCACGGGGAATCTTCCCGAAGAACCACCTGAAGGAGCAACCACACAGGGCTAAGTGTGAGATGACCAATAACTGAGGGAGGATGCTGGAGGGGGGCACAATAAGAACATGCAAACATCCCACAAACCACCACATCTCCTGCTGGCTGACAGGTGAGCAGGAGGTGTGGTCAGGAGTCAACAGTGCCAACCACTGATGAGCCAAGCTCTTCCAAAGGCGGCAGTCATAAAGTGTAATCATACAGAGACCTATGATTTACACAGAGTACATCCACACAAATATGCTTTTGCCATAAACAGTCCTACTCAGTCATTTTGAACCTGAAGTCTTTCCTTTTAAAAACATCTCTCTCCAAGCTTCTATTTAGGTTTAACATGTGTGGATACCAGAGATTTATTTTTGATTCTGTATTGTCATTACTCCCTTTTAAAACCTCACCTGATAATCTTTTACAGTAATACTACTCAACCTGACTGGACTCTTGCACCATCTTAAATAGAAACAGTGCTTTATGAATACACTTGAAGAATGGAAAACGTTATACAAGCACTGGTCAGTCCTATGAACTTACACTTTCCATCCATAAACCAGGAATTTTATCAAATTACTGTGAAAAACATCAAAATGAAATATCTTGTTCTATAAATATTCATTTGTAACACAACCTTATATAAAAGGTATATAAAGTGAGAGGCCATAAAAACTTGAAATGCATTTACAGAGCGTGTCCTTCTCCAAAGCCAAAAGCCTACTGTTTGATCTTCAAGAAAGTAATCTGGATCCACATTAAAATTAAATGGCTTCTGGTAATGATAAATGGGGTTGGTAGATTTTGCCTAATCGTGCTAAAAACACACACACAAAAAAAAAAGAGCAAGGAAAACATAACTCCACCTCAACTCTCACCTTGGCCTAGGAATAACTCATTCAGTTTTCAAAAAGTTTTGTTTGCTTTTAAGTTGCAAACATTTTTCCCCTCACACACAAACACCAGACAATGTTGGGAGAATTACGTTGGGATGTTATCTGCAGTAGTCCTTTTTCAAACTTAGCAGTTAAGAGGAGATAGTCAAATCTGTTTACTAGTGGAAATTCTGTTTGGTTATAGAGTGTGGGTAGAGCATGAAGGAGGCAGAGCACATATAGCCCACTTACTCCAAATGAATTTATTACACTATTACCTTATCAATTCCCATGGACACGGACATTACACAGATTACACAGAGGGCGGCTGTGGCTCAGGAGGTAGAGCGGGTCGTCTACTAATCGGAAGGTCAGTGGCATCCCCTAGTCTGCATGCTGAAGTATCCTTGGCAAGATACTGAACTCCGCGTTGCCCCAGAGTGTGAGTGTGAATGTTAGCTAAGCGCTTAAGTATAGATGCACTGTATGAATGCGCGTGCGACTGGGTGAATGTGGCATGTAGTATAAAGCGGAGTAGAAAAGCGATATATAAGTACCATTTACCACAGATTCTGTATTAAAGAGCTGGCAGGGTTAAGTCTGTTTACTGTCCAGTACGACATTTGCCATCTTACACACAGCTCTGCAGACTGACAAAAGTTCAGGGTTGCAGTGCATGTGTGAAAACAGCTAAATATACCACAGCAAGTGAGATTTATAAAGATGGACAGAGAGAGGAACAGACAAATGGGAGACAAAGCAAGTGAAAGCTTTTTACTTGCATAAATAATTAAAAAGTACAGTCAGCCAAAAGATGAAATCTTGGCTCCTTTACACGTAGGTGAAGATCAATAATGAAATGGTCAACTCTTAATCTGCTTTGTATCTGGGCTTGGCAGGACAGCAAGCCTGTGCACAGTCTCTTTCCCTGTTTGATTAAAGCAATAGCAGAGCAATTACTGGAGCCAAAGAAACGAGAGAACGGCTGGCATTACCATGAGCAACATACACGCACGTCCACCCCTATGAGCGGGAATTATCTAAAGCATTTGTGCTCTTCTACTACCAAGTATTCTTCCACTATTACACAACTGTGAGCATAAACCCCCAAAAAACCATTACCACTGGACAGAGAAACAGAAATGCTGTGACTTGGAGCCGATTCATGCTCTTCTGTGAATTGCATTTCTGTTGGGATGTGTGGGTGCCTGGCGCTTTGGCACTTTATTGTCAAAACAATGAGAAAACTCCATATCGCTGCTGTCACCGCTATTTCTTCTTCACTACTGGATAGTTTTCTTCTGTAAAACTTACAGGCAGAGCACAACCTGGTGTCAGTTTCCATCACTTTTTCTATGACAGCCTGCATTTACACTTGTACCGTGTTGAAAGCGAGACGTATATACAACCCAATAAGCTCGTCATTGGGACTTTTATAGAAAAGTAATCAGGCTGCAAATTCAGCAGTTAAGTTAATATGTTCAGATGGGAGATTTAACATGGTCATCTATATGTCTGAAACACAATGTGCTAATCAAACCCAATGACTCGCATGAGAAAAACCTTTTATGTTAAACTGAAAAATAAGGTTGTTTTTTTTGACAACTTTGTTTAAAAGCCACCACACTGTTGAGAACCACCATAACACTTGATGGGGTTCAGTGGTACAGATGCATGAAGCCCAGCTGAAAATCTATTCCCCATAACCATAATAAAAGTCTGCAAACATTTAAGTATTATTGTTACATCTGTACAAACGGTAGGCAAACACACACTCAAGAAAAGCACAATCAATAAGATCTCCCCTGAAAGGTACATCTGATAGCAATGATGCAGGAGGTCAATATTCAATTAACTGTAAGTGGCCTCAAGCACATTAATAAAGAGAGAGCTAATTTGGCACTGAGCACAGGTTCAGAGGTAATTGTCCTCTTGAGGATTCAGCCAGGAGTGATCTCAAGGGGTTTCACACACACAATGAGCTACAGCACTGCATACAACCAACTCTTCTCAGGTTGCGTAGAGCTGACCGACAGTTCTTCTGTTCACTCTTATAAATCAACAGTTAATATTTCCAAATTAATGTTTTGGTACAAAGAGTAAAGAAAACTGACACATAAACCACACCAAGAGATGCATAACTGACAATACTTACGGATGGGGTTTCATCTGTATGTAATTCTTGGGGATGAAGCCTTCTCTTCCATCCTGCTCTGCCTTGTACCAGTTTTGATCACACTCTTCATTTAATACCTGGTGTTTGGGGGGGGCAACAGAGATACAGAGAGAAATGTCATTCAATTTAAAATGTCAACAAAAGGAAAGCAAACAAATTGAGCTTTATGGCAACTGGTTTAATCTCCTGTGATGTTATAAGGTGAACGTACTGTATGCTAGAGAAGCTCTTGGTAAATATTGGGAAACCACAAAAATGCAGCCTGCACAAATGTGGCTTCAAAACTAAATTCTAGATGGTAAGAGAAAAAGTAATGTGACTGAACTTCAGAGCTACAGAAACTAACAAGCTAGTAACACCAGAGAGACACAAGACAGCTGCGAGGGCATTCAAGTCTGACAAAATATGGCCACAGTGCAGGTGTGTTGGGTTTGTGGTTCATCCATGTGTGTCAATGCGCTACTGTGTGTATGTGTGTGCAAGGGAGGCCATGTGAGGAGGAAAAAAAAAAAAGTCTGTGGGGCATGTTCCAATCATAATTCAAAATGTTAGGATTTTTCCCCTTCAGCTGAAATATTAAAATGTCCTTCAAGCGTCATGGCATTTAATGCATTTTTATTAGCCTACATAGCTTTCCATAAGTCCCATTTATTTCTACCTGACTACTATATTATGATTCTAATAATAATTGTTTTAGCAAGTAGCAGTTCTCTATGCATGTAAATTTTACAACCACTAGCCTGATTCAGTACAATGTGAGCATGATGACAGAGAAATGTCTCCATCATTCCCGCCTCGATATGCTCTATACACGCTCGGATGACATACTGCTTCCTGCCAAGTAGAGAAGGGGGAGTTGTTGTTAGTGTTTCACAAATATTAGGAACATAACTGATGATAAATCTAACTGCAAAGACATGGGAATCCTCATTCTGACAGGGGACTTCAAAAAACACCTCTGACAGCAACTTGACAATCGCACAGCAAGCATTAGTGCAGCATTCTACAGATGTTCATGGGCTGTGTAACCCTGATTTCTGTGGGCAGGATTCTCCAGACTCACTGATGTGTGGGTGATGAGTGAACTACAGTATGTCACTGAACAATCTCCTGTGTTACACTGCCTAACGGTATTTTTACTCCACTCTCAGTAGCACATGTTACTCAGAGATTGTCACACTCACATCTGTTCCATTATGAACAATGGCAGGCAGGAACCAAAATTTACTCTCAGAGATGGGAGTTGTAAATAAGCAATGCACAAGAAGGCCAAATCTTAGGGATGCACCAATATATACAAGCCGAATATTAGTACTGGCCTGTTGACAGAGATTGGCATATTAGCAAATAAGATGACATTCAGAGACATCAGCACCTCTTATTTATCTGGTGTGTTACATAATTCTGCCCTGGCTAAATGTTCAACTGTGGGATGAAAAACTGAAAATCTTTAAAAAGATTTTTGTTTCCGTAGCACCAAGGGGAAAACAACAATAAAAACCAAACTGGTATTTTAAACACTGTTGTGTGTCCAGAATTTTAGTGCACCCCTCCTAAATCTCCTTTACAATTCACTACATGTTAACATTTGGGTAAACAGCAATCAAGATCTGTGAATGGGATAAAATAGCGAGCATTAGATGGCAGATGCCCCCCCAAAAAATGTGCCCCCAGTCCCCAGCTAATGGGGACTGGGGGCACTATCCTTGTAGAAAGCCTTGCAATTATATGCTGATAATTTAGCTTCAAATATATATAAGATGAAGTACTGCACTAGATCCTTCCTTAAAGTTTATCTGCATTATGTAACATCTTTACTATGTTTATACTTTCAAGCAACATCTAGACATGTACAACTTTCCAAGGAAAACTAAGCTCTAGCTTAGCAGAGTCACGCAGCTTCCATGTGAATGACAACACAAAAAGCAGTCAGATCCTATCCAATAATTTGACTTGTGCCCACCACAGACCAGCAGGGTATAAAGCCTGAAATGAAATAAATGTGATACATGTTACACAACCAAGCTGTCATTTGTTTGATTATTTAAGAAGCTTTTAAGTAAAGCAGTGCTAGTATTAATCTCCACTTTGTCATCCAGTCAGAAACCCGAGTTGAAGGATGACTCAGTTCTGAGCGAGTCAAGTCTGCTAAAAGCCATTTCTTTCACTGTCTTTGATCAAATCTCCTCTGCATAATTCCTGCATAATTTGAAAAAAATATTTTTAGCTAAGGTATGCACATAATCCCTAATGCAGTAATCACCTTCATCATCTTTTCTCAAACAAAAACAGACATCTGAACATAAGATGGTTGATGCCTATTCTCCACACATCAGTGTGTCCCTCTAGTATCAAAATCATGTTTTTCCCACTTTGCCCCCCCTTTTCCTCTCCACTTAAATTCATAATTTACCCTTTGCCCATCCCCAGACAGCTGTCCAGTTGGTGCAGTGAGTGATGTGGGTCTATTTTCCTGCAGAATGCCAGCTGTCTCTCAACTCCCCAGCTGCTAACCCTGCACAAGACCAGCATTACTCAATGAGGGAGCGGCCTTGGACCACAAAAAAAAAAAAAAAAAAAAGAAAAAGGAAAAACAGTGGATACTTGGAAAACTGTAGTACACAGAAATTGGAAGTACCAGAAAGAGTGACTGTTTTCCCTGGTGAATGTGGCACTGGCTCAGACAGTGTCACATTCACCAGGGAGAGCCACGAGTCAAAGGGTCTTAGCCGCTGGGCTGAATGTAAACACACAAAACTAGCCTTTAAGAACAAGCCCTTACAAAAGCAGACTACCCAGACTATCTATTGCTGTGTGGCATCATACAGTTCTCTGCAAAAGCACTGTCAGCCCAGGGTTACTGCTAGTGGAGCATAACAAGACAAGACAAACAAAGGTATGCAAGCAGACTATAGGCTACATCAGATTTTATGGCTTCTAATAAAAGATGCTTCAACTCATCTTAGGTCTACAGGAAAATTCAGTAGACCATTAATGTCATCAGACTATATCCTATAGCATTTTTCCAGTCCATTCAATGGTTAGAAAAACATGTCACCTGAATCAGTGTTGAGGAAGAGAGAGGGTGAGGTCACTAAAAATCAGTAGAGCAGATATGGAGAGCATCAATGTCTCAAATGTACAAAAATTCATTTCAGTCTAAATAATTGATGAGATATTATTGCCTGGCCCAAAGTGTTGGATCAGCTGACTGACTAATCCGTAGAGCAACACTAGCCGACTAAAATGCAGAGATAAAACCATTAACTGTATCAGTAGCAGCCATGCCAAGCTCAATCAACTGAACTGCTGTCAGTAAGAGAAGATTTAATCAAATAGCCAACACACCAGACGTGCATACTGCAAAAACTGATCATTGTCTGAGATATAGTGAACTCTAAAGAACTTTTTTTTTTTTTTTAACTTTATCCCAACAATACACACACTCCGTATCTTGTACATCCATTAGATGATGTGTTTGATTACATCAAGTTCTGCATGAGTTTTTGCTCAAACCACTGACTCACAGGCCAGCTCATTTTGAGACACAAGAACAGTGCCCTGGGCGCACAATCATGAGCAACATGTGATGGTGCAAGTGACTGATTTGCAGTAAAAACTGAGTAAAACTCACTCAAGGAATCAGTCTCAGCATACAGTGTGTCTGCCCTGAGGTGGTTTCAGCAGTGCTGGGTGTGAGGAAGAGGTGGCAAGTAATCTTAGTTGATGAGAATGCAGCAACTGAATTTCTTCACATATTTTAAATCCGACATAAAAGCAACAAATACTGTAGGAGTACAAAATGTGCTCTTGTACAGAACTGTAGGATGAAGAGTTGCCAAGCAGTAAGAAAGACAATGATTCATCCTCATGAACCAGGCTCAAGCCCACTTGTTGGCAAACATCCACTCTGCTGAAGCACCCTTCAAACCAAAGCAGCTCCAGCCGTGCTCTTCAACTGACCCTGCACTGACCTCCCTCAAGGAAAGAGAAAAAGAAAAAGAAACTTTCTGAACTTGATTAATTGTTGGATATAGATTCATATCAGTACAGGCAACTGACTGATTAACTATAAAAATAAAACCTGGAAATTACATTTTACATTTCATTTTTAGCCAGATGATACAGAAGAAAATTAGGAACATTAGACCTTTTTGACCTACCTCACAATCAGTAAATCAGTAAAGTAAAATGAGGAGCATGTTTATTTATTTATTGTAGATAAAGTGACAAATATGTCTCTTTTCTATCACTGTGGAGACTGGCTGACTGGCTGCTAAACAGCGGAATATGCCATAAGGCCTTCTGAACTAGAGTAACCTTGAAAAAAAATTACCCAGTCTATGACTGAAGTTAATAACATATCACAGAGGGCACTACAATATGCTGTATGCTTTAGCTTACAGTATAAACGTATAAGACACACTATGAATTTGACAGAAGATTCAAAAACAAACCCCACTTTGTAAAAGGGGTATCCAAATGGACATTTTTAACTTATGGTTTGACTTTTTCAAGCTGTTTTTATGTTTGTGTGAAAATAGTTAATGGCAATAGTAAAATGATACATTCAAGTCTTAAAAACAATTTAAAATATCTCCAATGATTACATAGCATGTCACCGAATTGTAGAAACTCTGCTCCTTGTAACCAGCTTGAGAAGTTTTTTTTAACTTTTTTAAGGAAGGAAGTAACGCCATCTCACATAACCTGAAGATGTGTTGAACTTGGTTAAAAATACAGGACCTCCAGCCACAGAGTTACCATGGTGAATGTTTAAAGAGAGAAGTAGCATGTTCAAAAACTATTTATTACTGGTTTCTACTTGAATACTTCTGGGTTGGCTGAGTCCATGAGGAAAAGCAGAAATAAAATATTTGCTAGGTTGGCAGTTTTTATTTTGGTTTTGTTTTTTTTTTGGAAACCATAGTGAGGAGACAACCACAGCATTTTGTCTGACCGAGCTTTTTCTCTCTGTTCCAAGCTGAGCTAGTATTGTGCCATTGCATTTCTGTGGATGATACACATTCCCTCCCTTTCTCTGAAGATTTTTTTGTCTTTATAATCTGATTGAGCCACAATAGTTGTATGAGTTTCTATTTGAGAGGCTAAGGCCCGGGGGGGGGGGGATTATCTCCTCCACAGCTGTCACTGTAGTTTCCCTCCTCCCCCCATCTCTTTCCATCACTCTCTAAAATAATATAGCACTTCCACCCACAAATCTATGTGTACACTATACATGGAGAAATGTCATGCCAGTCCACAACTATTAATTCAGCATGTCTCTATAAAATAAAATACACAATACAGTGATTAAATCCATGTCAGAAACAGGATTGCCGAGTTTCAGTGCCTTTAATCTTCCCAGCCCAGTCATCTTTACAAAAGACACGTATTTAGGCTGATGTACAGAAAGTGATGCAGCATAATAGAATTTCTTCTCCTGTATTCTAATAAAAAGCAGGGATGCGCTAAGGGGCTGATGTTTAAAATAATCTGGCCTGCAGGCGATGCCACCAAGGATTTTTTTTTAAAATTTCATTGTACAAAAAGGAGAATAAATAATGGAAACAAAATAAAACAAAGAAATGAAACTTAACTGGTTAAAAGTCTTTCAGCTCTTCATCACACCATCTAGACAAATTCAATAATACACATTAAATGTATGAAACTGGAGCCACAATGTAAGGACAGTAAAGTTGATGGGACACAAGAAACAAGCATCTGCCGTCAGTGAACATCATCTTGTTTGCTGATAGGCCAACAGCAGCCAACAAGGCAAATTCTGGTTGATAAATCAGTGCATCCCTAATTAAAAGTTTATGAAAGAATTCTGGTTCTACAATCAATCAAGTACTTCTGTTATGTGCATGAAGTCCTGAGAGAAAACAACAGTTTACCAAATGTTGCTGTGACTGTCCATCGGAATCCCCAACTTTATCTTTCACTGCTACCTAAATCAAAAAGCTGCAAAACTTCCTTGCATTAAAAAAAACTGAGAAAGTAGATAGAAGATTCATCCACGGATGGCATGAGTGCAAATGGTGTTCATATGACCAAATTATTAAATATTATACAAGAAAGTGAGGTACAGTGGGATACAGACCGTTGTGGCAGAAAAAAAAAACAAGTTGCTAAATAAAGCTCATGTCTGCAAAGTCCACACAGGATTGCAATAAACAGGGATTACTTTGGACTGTGGGTTAATCTCAGTGTGCAGCAGGTCAGAGTGGGGGCTAGACAGAAACACAGACAAGCTAAAGCTTCATTTGACCCTCACAGGCCAAAGATTAATGGATCTGCCATCAGTTCTAATGGGCCTGATAGAGACCCCTCTGATTTCTTACTGCATGCCACATGGCAACCTTGACATACTTCAAATATTGCTGGGTTATCTACTCAGACCACAGAAAATTAGCAGTTACAAGAATAGTATATAATTTTAATAAGCCAACTCATTGTAAATCACTGGTAAGAAGAGAGAGTGAACCAAGATTCAGAGAAAACAAACATTTTAAGGAACGACAGGACATGACGCATAGGGGGAAATAGGTCCTCAGTTTATATGACAAAAGTATACGACTATAGTTCGTAATTTCAAGAACAAACCAAGCTCATTTCTTAACCAACATGTCAGAAAATTTCTGAATGTGTATTTTAAACCAAAAGCTTCTCACACACACCCACTCTATAGAGAGAACTAGATAGATAATCTGTCACAGCCAACTGTGTGGACGTGTTGTAAGAATTGAACTGGAGGCCTGATATTTTCACATACTGGCAGCAGAGGAGATTCTTGTAGAGACATTAGATCTTAAAAACAAAGGGAAGGGAGTCACTTCCTAAAGAGTACTGAAGACAGTATGGAGGACTGTGAGATCAAGTCTTTAAAAAAAGGTAGGTGACGCATTAGTGTAATGATTTTAAATATCCTACATGTTTTTTTAAAAAGACATAACTGCACTTCTCTAGCCTGATGGAGAGACAGATTTAAAATCTCAGCAGATTTAGGGATGTGAAGAGAGGAGGAAAAAAAAAATGAAAGCTCAGAATGAGTTTGACCTCTTTTGCTCCCAGCAGGGAGGCAGCAGACTTAGACCAGGAGAGGCCAGAGCAAGGAAGACAATGAGTGTGACCCCAATGCAGAAAGACACAAAGAGACTACATTAGATTCTAATAAACGGATGCTTTAAACACTATTTTAATTAAAACAATGCTCGGGGTCATGTGGAGACTCCCTTACAGACCAGAAATTGTGGCTTCAAAAACTCACATTGTACCTCCAACCAGAAATAAACTGAACGCTGGTGACTAACCAGTTTACATGGACTGAAAATCAGCACATGAAAGCAGTTTGTAAACTAGTTTTACTTAGAAAGAAGAACAAAGTTAAAGACACATATTGTGTAAAAGGTATAGGGCTGGGTGATAAAACGATAAAAATAATGATCACAAAATAACCTTTCCTCAATAGAAATATGAGACACGGTCAATATAAAGTTGACAGAACTCATTCCATCCATGTTTTGACAGACAACATGAAAGGCCAATGGCAATGAGAAAATGTCAACGAAAACTCGAGTGACAACGTTACCAAACATGACACCCCTACGGACACAGACCAAGGCTCAAAAGACGAGGACACTGTTGGAAAGAAAGGTCCGAGGAATTCAGTAGTGTGGCGATTCTTCTTCTTAAAGCCAAAGTAAGAAAAATAAAAGTCAGAGAAAGAAGCAGAGTAGCATAAGGCAGGTAACACCACCAATCATTTTTACCATCTGAAGCAGTGGCATCCTTGCACAAGTGCACAGCTTACCGTTTACCTGCACAATGCAAGACTACAGTCCCAGACACTTTCTCCTGTACCATACCTTACAACAAAAAACAAAGAGACAGTGATATCACGAATGCATCAGACTACTTTTGTAAAAAACATGATGCCAATAAGCACAGTTGAAAATGTCAGATTCAAGCAGCTGATTAAAGTAACTGACCCTTGTCATCAGCTCCCTGGCCATAAACATTTCTCTCAGGCGGCAGTTTCCCAGCTACACAGAGTGTAGAGAGACAGCTGAACAGCTGTGCATACTTCGCTGCCACATCGGATTTGTGGTCAAGTCGCACATTTGATCCATATTGAGGCCCACTTCACTGAGACAGTATTACACTTGTTGTGCCTTTTTAAAAATGTTTTTTATTTTTTGCCTTGGCGCATAAGCGGACCACAACTGAGTGAATATGTTAGTTTTGTTTGTGTTCTTTTGTAACATTTGAAGCTTTTGGCTGGTCAGAAGATTTTAGTTTTCATACATACACCTATGTTATTTATTTAAAATACACTTGTATAAATGCTATACATTTATCATATTCAGCTTCTGACAGAAAATAATATTTAAATCAAAATTAACCTTCTATCTTCATTTAGGAGTAAAAAAAGGAACCTTTAAGCTTAACAGAAGTAGTGATTTGATTTATACATGTGGGCAGACAGACCAGACTTTACCATACCGCCGAGCCCTACTTTGGACTAATGCATACAGGATATAACTGTCAGTAATAGAGAAAACAATCTGGAACAGGCAATCTTTTTAATATCCATCAGATGAAAAAAAAAGACCTTACTGTCATCATTAAACAATAATACTTGCCTCAAAAAACAATGCTCTCTTACATTCAATTCAATTCAATTCAATTTTATTTATATAGCGCCAAATCACAACAACAGTCGCCTCAAGGCACTTTATATTTTAGGGTAAAAACCCTACAAATTAGACAGAAAACACCAACAGTCAGACGACCCCCATGAGCAAGCACTTGGCAACAGTGGGAAGGCAGCCATCTGCCGCGACCGGTTGGGGATGAGGGGAAACAGAAGAGAGCAGAGGGAGACAGGACAAAAGACACACTATGGGAGAGAGACAGAGTTAATAATAGCTAATGATTAAATGCAAGTGGTGTATAAACACATGGAGAGTGAAAGGAAGTGAGGAAGAGGAAGTGTTCAGTGCATCATGGGAAGCCCCCAGCAGCCTAGGCCTATTGCAGCTTAACTAAGGGATGGTTCAGGGTCACCTGATCCAGCCCTAACTATAAGCTCTATCAAAAAG